>SNQJ01S0007531.1:420741-436853 GCA_010110895.2 Picea sitchensis | reverse complement strand
GATCACTATTATCTTTGATTGGATACTATTCCCAGATGTTTTGGAACTCGAAAAACGCGATCTGAGCAGAAAGAATTAAATTTTGGACTCTTCAGCACATTCGGTGGCTCATTGGTCTTGCGTTTTTCCATTTAGCCGTCGAAAGTCAAAGCTTTTGGCGGCTCACTTCACTGTCAAATTTTCCACTTAGCTGCCGAAAACCATAAAATAAACTTAGTTTTAATTTAAGAAGAAAATCGATTTATACATTGAAATACCATCTTTAAGAGCTTGTCTCTAAGCCTTTAAATCTAAAGAAAGAAAAAATGATTCTTCTTCTTAATTCTCATCTTATCATTTGATTTGGAAATCATTAGCAAGTATCGCTAACAATAACTAACATAAATTTTGGAGAAAGACACTGAGTTGAGAAATTTCCAATATTTGTTCCAACATAGGCTCTATCTAGGGATGGTGCTTTCCTGTAAAGCGCCAAGAACAATAGACCACATGCCTTCATCCATTGGGTGACCTAAAATCATCCTTATCAAACTCTAAACCCTGTCACTTTGCTTGCACCTTCCCGAAACAAAAAAAAAAAACCCACTTATGCATTCATTGGGCTATGGAGTCATAATGGCTTAAATCAAAACCATACAGGATGCCAAACTGAACTAGACTACTCTATGTTCTTACTTATAATGCTTAGGATCATTCTCAAAGAGAATATCTTAGCACCCTTCAAGATCATCTGTAATGGCATCTCCAAAATCATGGCGCAATCTTGTCTGAAAACCATCATCCCTCCATGAAAGATCTGCAGCAAGTTGTTCTACAAAAACAATGTAATAATCATCACTATACTCATCATATTTAGGTTCAGCAGATAACTCAGGAGTGTCATCAGTCACATAAATGCTCAGAATATAGACTATGGATTCCTCAAGCATGGGAAATTCTGGTTCTTTCTCTAGCACGATGTCTATCTCAGATTCATACTCCTCCAAATCACAGTCTAAAGCATCCTTGAACAACAAACTTCCTTCAAGACTATTTAATGTGACAACCCTATGAAACAAAACAGGGCTTACGAGATGATTTCCTCACTGGAAATCATCATCATAAATGGGTTCATTAACTTCCTGTAAAGTTTCATCAAACACATGACTGTCATTATTTAAACTCAGATTTACATTTTCAGAAATGGAAGAAGTCTGAATCTCATATCTGGGATTGTGTGAACACTACAAATCTGTGTAAGTAGGGGTTGTAACATGACTATGCAGGAGCATATCTATTTCTTCTTCAGTCAATGGAGAAGGTGGTCTCTGTATTTTCTGGATAAAACAACAATTATTCCCTTTCTCTTCTTCAGGTTGACCATGATGTTGAATATCTTCTTCTTGAATATGATCACAAGAGCTATCATATCCTACTTCTTTATCAGCCAACTCTTCCTCATACTGATCATCTTCATCAATTTGAGAAATTTATGATATTCCTACCTCCTCTTCAAGAGGATTTGTTTGATCTTTTTGTCTTATGAATTCTATATTACAACAATCTTCAAAAAGTATTTCAGTTGAATAGACTCTTTTAAAATGTTGATGAAAAAGTATGTGAAAATATTTCAATAAAGGAATACTGGAATGGGGTAAGGATTTATACCAAAGTCTAGCATCTCTTTCCATTGAAAACATAAACAGCTTCATGACGACATCTTCATGATGTACATTTAATTTATCCATGAGCTTGTGGAATTCAAACAAGTGTTGAGCAGGATTGTTGTCCACATATCCTCCAAATTTAGGAAGGACATATTCCCAAATGTTAATGTCTGGAACAATGTTTGGAAAACCATAAACATTTGTAAAGTCCAGAGGAACAAACCTTGCAGCAATCCGAGCAACGAACAAATTTGACAAATTGAGACCATTGCAGTTTCCAGTGAATCATGTAGAGTCTTCGAACCAAGGAGTCACCAAGTGAATGATCACAACCAATTGAATTCATATCCCTTGTTGATCATCAAGGAATAGATCTAAACTTTTTGTTGTATCCCAGGGAATATAGCTTTGTTCGTCCGTCCTTGGCAACGGTGCCAGAAAATGTTGTCGCAAGAGTTAACTCTAGGCTGTAATAGAGCCAAGCCTTAGCACATTTTAAACGAAATAAATTTTGTTGATTGATCAGTCATAGGAGGCTTCGAGAAATAGGTCTGAAACATGCCCTTCACTCATTTATAGACCAGAAACAAAGAGGCATGACCTCGTTTGTCTAATTGATTTAATAAATAAGATGGATAGAGGATAGGAGATGAACAAAACTGAAAGAAAAAGCCATGTATCTAATTCTAATAAATATGGTCTTCCTTTCAATAGAAGAAATAACACCAAACTTCAAATATCTTAACATGGGTCTTGTCTCACTCATAGCAAGAGAGAGGAAAAATTATGAACAAATAAAACTTGTAAATAAGGAAAAACAATTAAGATGCAGGTATTGTTCTACTCACAGCAAAATAGAGGAAAAACTGCACTTTAAGGAATGCTTTAAATTAGCTACAGAAGAAGTATCATTGAATTGTAACCATTACAAGCTGAATTAATGAATGGAAGGAAGAAAGAGAAGTAATGAAAACTTCAGAAACAATAACACAGGAAGAAGACATAATTAGACAGTGACAAGGTGTAGAATCTCTTGGCATTATGTTCTATATTAGCTGAAAAGGAATGCATTACAAACCCAGCCTCCAAAAGGCTCTTTGGTTGTCCCCCCACTTTTTCTTCTTCAAGAAGATACAATAATATAAGTCTTTTGCCCCCTTTCAAATAACTGAAAAACGATTCAAATTACAAATAAATCCCTCTAGAAATGAACAGGTATCTCATGTAGGTATTGAGGTCGAAATCCTCCCTAGGAAGTCGAATTTCCTCCCAAAAGATAACAACAGTTACCATCAACTTCGGAAACTTCCTATCATAGAAAATGGGCCAAACTGCTAAAAACTGAGGTTGCAGTTATGGTTCTGTATCTCTCGAATCGTGACAGTTGTGTATAAAATGAAAGAGGATTTTGTGCATCTATTTATTCTGAGAAAAAATCTCTCTCATTTCCCTGAGATACATTTTCATTTTCCCCAGATCTGCGTTTTACAAACATGTGTCAAAACAAGAAAATATGAGATCCGAAAATTACGGCTCGGAGATGGATTCGATTCTCACAATATGTGACACCTGTATGAAAACTAAGAGACAATATTGATATATGATGTGTTAGGCACAAAAACCTCAGATCGTTTCTCAAAATGATACTCCAATCATTCAGAATCATTATTTGAAAATGATGACTCAACAAAGTAAAAAATGCCACATTTCTGAAAACGAACCTCATATTGCGGGGGACTTTTGACTGCCTTCCCAAGCTTCAAATGCAATTATGAATACACCACTGGAAATATTAGGATCTATATATGTCGATCAACTATTCGAACGCAGACAATGGCCTCTCCAAGGCTGATAAAAATGGTTTTTTCCCAAGGCAGTTTTTTGTATATGAAAAATCTGCTATTTCGGCAGCTAACAGGCCGAAAACAAGGGTATCTTAGCTGCCAAAAATCCTGGAATTCGACGGATAACAGTGCGATTTCAGAGTGCCATAAGCCACCGAAATTCCTAAAACCCTGATTTCATCTTTTGGGTTTCGAGGAAACGGAGCAATGGTCAAAATCTCTATGTTGGCCAAATCCCCAACTACTAAAACCCCAAAATGGTGATGTGGCATTTATGTAAAATCCTATTACAACAATTTTATTGTCGTTTATTGCATTCTTTTCATTCTTCCTCATAAGCTCTTCCTCCATGTGGCTTCATGCATGGTTGGGCAGATGGCCGGTTTCACACATCTACACTTTTGGCAGCTAATGAGGAGGATGATCTAGCTTCTGATAACTATCATCTTTGATTGGATACCATTCCCACATGTTTTGGAACTCGAAAAACATGATCTGGGAAGAAAGAATTAAATTTTGGACTCTTCATCACATTCGGCGGCTCATTGGTCTTGCGTTTCTCCATTTATCCACCGAAAGTCAGAGCTTTTGGCAGCTCACTACACTGTCAAATTTGCCACTTAGCCGCCGAAAACCATAAAATAAAATTAGGTTTAATTTAAGAAGAAAATCGATTTATACATTGAAATACCATCTTTAAGAGCTTGTCTCTAAGCCTTTAAATCTGAAGAAAATAAAAATGATTCTTCTTCTTAATGCTCGTCTTATCATGTGATTTGGAAATCATTAGAAAGTTATTTTTTATCGCTAACAATAACTAACATAAATTTTGGAGAAAGACGTTGAGTTGAGAAATTTCCAATATTTGTTCCAACATAGGCTCCATCTAGGGATGGTGCTTTCCTGCAAAGCACCAAGAACAGTAGACCACGTGCCTTCTTCCATTGGGTGACCTAAAATCATCCTTATCAAACTCTGAACCCTGTCACTTTGCTTGCACCTTCCCGAAACAAAACAAAACAAAATTGCTTATGCATTCATTGGGATATGGAGTCATAATGGCTTAAATCAAAACCATACAGGATGCCAAACTGAATTGGAAACGTACTTAAAACCACTGTTTTACTCTAATGCTCAAAGTCAAGCTTATTTATATACATCACCTACTCTAACTACTGAAAAATTCCCATTGAATCAAATGATACAAAAATTCCAGTGAAGCCAATCCAAAAACTGTCTACTTATTTTAAATCTGCTCATGCTTCCTCTGAGCAAGCTAAAAAAGGAAACTAACAACTCTCATCTAAAATGTTGTTGATCATGAATTTTCAAACTTTTCCTCAATTCCTGTGACAAAATATCCATGATATAGCATACTCCTCCATTAAATGAATCTAAAAGGTCAGCAAAAGGATCTTCGAAAAATATATGGTCCTGAGGTTTTAAAACATCTAGGACTACTCTATGTTCTAACTTATAATGCTCAGGATCATTCTCAAAGAGAATATCTGAGCACCCTTCAAGATAATCTGCAATGGCATCTCCAAAATCATGGCACAATCTTGTCTGGAAACCATCATCCCTCCATGAAAGATCTGCAACAAGTTGTTCTACAGAAACAATGTAATAATCATCACTATACTCATCATATTTAGGTTTAGCAGATAACTCAGGAGTGTCATCAGTCAGACAAATGCTCGGAATATCATCTGTGGATTACTCAAGCATGGGCAATTCTGGTTCTTTCTCTGGCATGATGTTTATCTCATATTCATACTCCTCCAAATCACAGTCTAAAGCATCCTTGAACAACAAACTTCCTTCAAGACTATTTAATGTGACAACCCTATGAAACAAAACATGGCTTACAAGATGATTTTTTGGCTGGAAATCATCATCATAAATGGGTTCATTAACTTCCTGTAAAGTGTCATCAAACACATGACTGTCATTATTTAAACTCAAATTTACATTTTCAGAAATGGAAGAAGTCTGAATCTCATATCTGGGACTATGTGAACACTGCAAAACTGTGTAAGTAGGGGTTGTAACATGACTATGCAGGAGTAAACATGGGCTATAACATGACTATGCAGGAGAACGCCCCTGAAAGAAGAAATCGAGACTACGCAGCCGGGTGTGTTAGGGTTAAGCCGCCATGGCTGGTCAAGGAGGGGAGCCGCCCCTCCCCCTCTTCCTTTCGCCGACCGGTAGAGGCTTGCTCCAAGCACCCTGGCCGCAGTAGTTCCTAGTTTTGTCAAGAAGCTGAAGGACATCCCTGAAATAGATCTTCCACCTGATCTGCCGATGAAAATCACCCTCTCCCTCTCAATGTGGGCTCATTGTCAATTCGATGGGCCTATGGCCCTCTCTGGCCAGATCTACAGATAACCGGATCCAAAGGAACTAGCGTCTGTTGATCCAGAACAAGCAACAAGCTACTACTGCCGGGCGAGGATACTTCATCTTTGAATTTATTTCCAAGGAGGACAGAGATCTAATATTCGTGAACGCCCCTACCATGGGCACCCAAGGATTCCTAATTAACAGCATGGACTCCGAGCTTTTGATCCCCGCCTCGAAATCCCCTAAAGACGCCCCGGCCTCGGGTTAGCCCTTAACCTCCTAATCCATCACTGAACACCCCCTCACTTCAAGCAATCGAAAACGGTCTAGGCCGCTACATTGATCGATCAGATCCAAAGGATCAGTATTCCTGCGCGCGGGTGTGTGTAGAAGTAGATCCGAAGTTGGGTCACCGTATTAATAACACGAACTCAAAGTCGGAGCCTCCCCTGGAATCACTTGCAAAGTTGGACTATGAACATTGTCGCTCAAGTGTCGAGGGTCACATGAATACTCTACTAATTCTAAGAAATCACTTCAAAAGCCACCCCCACCTCCACAGGAAAAGAAGGATAGGAAGGCTGGCAGCAAGCCCGAAAAGGAAGATCAAGAGCAAGAGGACCAAGAAGAGGGGAAGCAGATCCACAGAAATCCAAACCCACAGAAGCCCCAGGAAAGGAGAATAGATACTCAAATACTAAGCCAAAACTGGGAGGAGAATGTCCAAGACCCAAACGAAGCAAGCCCGCAAGAAGGTATGGAAGACCCTAACCCAAGGAAAAGAAAATCAATGAATGATAAATATGAAGGAGCACAGCAACCCTCCTTAAGGTGGATGACCGGCCAAATGCGTAAGAGGGGAGATCCAAACAACAAAGTGATACAGAAGAGGCAACCATCCCGTGATCTCCAAAGAAAAAGGAAGAGGTAGAAAATCAAAATCGAAGAAAGGAACCAAGAAACCCATAAAGCAGTTCTGGATGGATCTCAAACCACCATCAAAGCGGTGTACTCTGGACACCCAACGCGGAAGTTTCAAAGTCTCCCAAGGAGGCCCCCCCAATCCAAGTAAATAATGATAATAACCTCCTGAAACTGTAGGGGAATGGGAAGCAAAAAAAAAGGAAGAAGTTCCTAAAAGATATCCCTCACCTTCGAAGCATGCATTCTCTCGCCCAGAGACTAAAATGAGCCGTGCCAAGATGTTTCAAAATACTATCATCAAGTCCTGAAAGGGAGTCATGAGTCACGAGAACGCGACGGGGAGCATCGTGGGGATTTTGCACACCTGGGGACTCCCTCCAAAATCGACATGATAAGCTACCATACCAGCATGCATTAGATCCACACCAAAGTTCTTAACAAAAGCACATGATGTCAGGTAAATCTATTTAATATTTATGCACCTCAGATTTTAGGGGAAAAAATCCAATGTTGGGATTCACTGCAGACCTATTTACAACAAAATACTCTTTCTAATATAATCATTGGAGGAGACTTTAAATGTAACGTTGGCCCATGATGAGAAAAGGGGAGGTTCAATAGTTAGAGATCCGGCCCAGGAGTGGGTAGAAGACATTGCTATTGCATGGGACCTTCTCGACATAAAACCCACCAAATGTCGCTACACGCGGGATTTAATAGGAGAGAGGCCCAGCCATTATCACTCAAAGTTTCTGATGATTCATGGTCCAAGTTCCTTCCGGTGCTAGGACTCAATACACACTCAAAGAATTTCACCTACGTAAGCATCTCGCACTCATAAACCCATCCTAGAAATCAAAAAGACAACGCTAAAGGGCCCATCCCCTTCAGGTTCAACCCAAATTGGATCAAAGATGAAGGATTTGCTGATATTGTTACCAAAGTTTGGGCTTCCACAGTCCAAGGATCAACTTCCTATGTTTGGGAAGAAAAAAAAAAGATCGAAATAATGACTCCTTAAACTCACAAATCTCATCCAACTCCAGCAGAAGCTCGTCTATCAGCCCAAGGCCAACTGGAAGCATACCAGCTCCTGATGGAGAAAAAGGAGATTACTCCGGAAAGTTTAATGAAAGAGGACACCCTACAAAGGAAGTGGCACCATGCTCACAGACCGAGGAGAATTATTGAGACAAAATCAAGAAGTTTATGGATGAAATAAGGAGATCGAAATACAGCCTACTTTCACAAACAATCAGAGGCAAGGAGACACTACAATGCAATAATGGAAGTACAGATTCAAGACACTACAGTAACAGACCCGGAAGGAATAAAACAAGCATCTTTTGAGACTTTTGAGAAATTATACACAACCCCAAAGGAAGTGGAGATAGATCAGCAAAATTACCCCTTAATCCATCCCCAAGCCTAATAAGTGCGTAAACCAACAAAGAAGCTTCCGCTGTGTGAGACTTCACAAAGAAGAGAGATAAAGGAGGCCCTCGATAGCATGCACCCTGACAAGGCTCCGGGACCGGACGGATTCACCGCCAGATTTTATCAATACTGTTGGGACATAATCAAAAAAGGACCTAACAAAATGGTCCAGATCGCAAGATCAGCAAGCCGGGAGGAAGCACCAACTCCTTTTTCTAGCACCTCATCCTTAAAGGAAAAAGGAGCGATCTCCTTCAACAGATTCGCACTAATCTCCTTATGTAATGGCTAAGCTATAAAATCGCTACAAAGTCATAGCCAATCACCTCAAGACAACGCTCCCTACAATAGTCCCTGGTAAATCAAGGAGGGTTTGTCCATGGAAGACACACGACAACATCACCCTGGTGCAAGAAGCAATCCACTAAAGTCTCCAAGTATGAAAGAAAAGGTATGGTCATCAAACTCGATCTTGCTAATGCTTTTGATCGGTAAGACATGAATTTTACTTGAAGTTATGAAAAAATTTGGGTTTGACGCGCGCTTCATAAGTTGGATTAAAGCTTGCATAAGCTCCCCCTGGATAGCCCCCTTGTAAATGGGAGGTCTCTGGATTCTTTAAAGCCTCTAGAGGGTTAAGGTAGGGCTGCCCACTTTCGCCCCTGCTATATGCTCTTCAAGCTTCAGCTCTAAGCTTCCAATTGGAAAATGCTCAAACTCAAAAGACCTCATGGGATTAAGAATAACACAAGGGGTGAAATACATCAACCACTTCAGCTTTGCAGTATGACACCTTGTTGTTGAGTGGGCAAGCCCAATTATAGCTAAAAATTAAGAAAGAGCTAGATGCTTACGCATAAGCCTCCGGAAGTGAGATAAATCTAGCCAAAAGCAACATATATGGATGGAATATAACCCCCAACTAAATGCTAAGAATTACCCGTCCTGAATTCATTGAGGGGCACACAAATTGGGATGCTTTTCTGTATTTAGGAGTCCCAATTTTCAAAGCTACTCCGAGAACCTCCTAATCGAGCTTCACCTAACCGAAACTTAAAAGGAATTCTCCGTTTGGGGAGATAACTCCGCTAAACTTTAGCAGAAAGATACCATAAAGGCAAGAGTAGTAAGTCTCCCAATCTATCAATGCTCGCTGCTCCTAGCCCCTGCCAACATCATTCAAAGTCTTGAAGCATTTCAATCCAAGGCTTTGGGAAGGCGGAAGCAAGAAAAAAGAAGCACTTAGTAAAATGGGAAAATGCTACAAAACCTTACATGGAAGGAGGGCTAAATATGAAGAATACCAAGACACAAAACCTGGCACTTGGGGCAAAGATCCTCTGGAGAATGATAAATGGAAAGCTCACTTGGAGTAAGAAAGCCATTTGGAAAAAATATTTTCAAGGACCCAGAGAAAGGTGTCTAGAGCTCCCTTGCAAGGGAGGGAAGTTCTCAAGCTTTGCACTCTAAAAGTAATTCCCCTTGTCTCTCATCTAACTTGGATCCCTAAAAGTGGAAAGAAACAAGAATCGACGATTCGGGATAATGGGAAATCCCCCTTAGAACAAAAGATCGAGCTCCAACACCTTAAGAGTTGATACCAACACATCACTAATCTTTTCCGACATCTCCAAATTGAAGACTAACGACCACATTCATAAGGATGGATGTACTCAAATGTGACTAAGAACTTAGAGAGATAGTGGGAAACTCTAAAGACCTTACTTCAAGGGAAGGCTCCACTAAAAAGAACAGGTAAAGATGAGCTAGGATGGGGTAGGAAAGCCTAAGGGTACACCACTCACAAGGATACAAAATTTTTAGCGCAGCCCCCACAGCTCGCCCAAATCCAACCCTTTGGAAAGCAATCACAGCCATCACTCCATCCCCAAAGCTTCCACATCTTCATTTGGACCCCGCATGCTAAGAGCATCCCTCAATGTGGGAGAACCTCAAAAGAAGGTCGGGCGTGGCCTTCCATGCCCCCATGTCGCTAAGAGGAAGAAACTTTACCATATCCTTCTAACATGTAATTACCCAAAGAAGTCCGAAGAAAAATCATAGGACCCCGAATCACCCAAGCTCCCCCACCGATGTAACGAGCCCTCCCACTGATTCCTTGGGCCCTTTGCCGGGGAAAAAGCAACAAGTTCATTGGATTTGGGACCGTTACCTAAATTGCTCCCTTTGAGCCTTTGGTTTGAGCGTAATCAGACTTTCTAAAGACACAAAGCAAATGAAGAAAGATCAGATACTAAAATATTAAAGCAAGTATGGAGACGGCAGACATCTCACCTAAAGTAGAGATTCAAAAGCTCGATGAAGAGCAGAGAAACTGGATTGCACAATTCAACATCCCTAATCTGGACCGCCCTAACAAAATCCTCCACAAAACAGAACCATGGGAAATCAGGGGAAATGAAAGCGAGTTTATGGCATGGAAAAGTACACTCAACACCCATACATTGTACTGGGATAATTCTCGAAGGGAACCTGTGTCCCTCCCTTGAGGAGGAGGAATAACTAGTGACTCCAAACCAAAAACACGCTTTGAAGTATGCAATTGTCTATAAAGACTCCATCAATGTGGCGTAGGCTCGCACTGCGGTGGTTTGAATTTAGCACAAAGCAAAATATTCAATTCTTAATAGTAATAGGGGATTCAAGATTAATTATTCAAGCCATGGTAAATAAGACCAACACACACTCCACGCATCTCCAAACCCTCCTGGATAAAATCCGCCTCATCACCAGCAAACTGCAGACTTGTCAATTCTACCACGTTTTAAGAGCCAATAACAAAGAATCTGCACCAAGAAGCCAATCACGGAGTGAATCTGGAAGCAGGTACGCTGTCAATGGATGGCAATATGACCCAAGTGGAGATCCCCTAACTTCATGAGATCCATCAGATATTTAGAGTCAGGCCCGCGCAGGTACTCAGGATCAAACCAAACCCGGCAGGTTTGCAGAAGAGATCGGATTTCTGGGCATATTCACTCAGCCACGCTTCAAAGGAAAGACAACCCATGCTTGGAGGCAGAGAAGGAAATCGCGCGAATCCCCCAAGCCCCAAACTCATGATAGCTGTTCCAAACGTAAATAAAGGAGCTCGTGACCCTCTCAATCCGACTCAAGGAAAGTTCAGACAGGAAACGCAGAGGTTCAAGGTAGGAGAAGATCTAGAACGAATCACTACTAGAGCGCAGAGGAAAGAAAGAATAGGGATGGCGTCCTCATCTAACAAGCCGCTAAGTACAGAGGAGAGATTGAAGAATATGGAAACGACCCTGGCGAATCTGCAGCAGATGCTAGAGCATCAACTAGATTTCTTGGAAAATCTGGATGAGGAAGCTGGTCAGTCATCAATGTACTGAGTCAGGAGCATCATGACCAAGATCGTTCGCCAGAATTGGATACAACCAGAGCTAAAGAGCCCACAAAGAAGGTTTCTGTGAACGCATGGAGGAGCTGGAGACCAAAATGGCACAGCTCAACAGTGACTGGAACAATGAAGATCCAAAGTAGTCTCAGAAGTACATGTCTCTGCATCAAGCTCCCAGCAGTCTGGCAATAGTAGCCATGGCTCTAAATAATTAGTTTAGTTAGCATTTAGGTTTCTGGCAGTTGCAGGCAGCTATGTATTAAGGTTAAAAGTCCCAAGTCCATGGGCAACTTGTAATCAGAACCAGAGGCTCTGCCACATCTCTTAATATATTATCATAACCGTTTTTTGTAAAACATGACTATGCAGAGCATATCTACTTCTTCTTCATTCAAAGCAGTAAGGTGTTCTCTCTGTATTTTTCTGGATAAAACAACAATTATTCCCTTTCTCTTCTACAAGTTGACCGTGATGTTGAATATCTTCTTCTTGAATATGATCACAAGAGCTATCATATCCTACTTCTTTATCACCCAACTCTTCTCATACTGATCATCTTCATCAATTTGAGAAATTTATGATATTCCTTCCTCCTCTTCAAGAGGATTTGTTTGATCTTTTTGTCTTATGAATTTATATTACAACAATCTTCAAAAAGTATTTCAGTTGAATAGATTCTTTTAAAATGTTGGATGAAAAAGGTATGTGGAAATCTTTCAATGAATGAATACTGGAATGGGGTAAAGATTTATACTAGAGTTTAGCATCTCTTTCCAATGAAAAACATAAATAGCTTCATGAAGACATCTTCATGATGTACATTTAATTTATCCATGAGCTTGTGGAATTCAAACCTCTGTTGAGCAGGATTGTTGTCCACATATCTTCCAAATTTAGGAAGGACATACTCCCAAATTTTAATGTCCTGGAATAGTGTTTGGAAAAACCATAAACATTTGTAAAGTCCACAGGAGAAAACCTTGCAGCAATCCGAGTAGAAAACGAAACCGACATTTTGAGTTTAGTGGAGTCACCAGTGAATCATTTGGAGTCTTCAAACCAAGGATTCGCCATGTGAATGATCACAGCTAATTGAATGTCTATCCCTTGTTGACCATCAAGGAATAGATCTAAAATTTTGTTGTATCCTAGGGAAGATAGCTTCGTCTGGCCTCGCAATCTAGCTTTAACGGCGCCAGAAAATGTTGTCGCAAGAGTTAACTCTAGGCTGTAATAGAGCCAAGCCTTAGCACATTTTAAACGAAATATTTTTTGTTGATTGATTAGTCATAGGAGGCTTCTAGAAATAGGTCTAAAACATGCCCTTCACTCATTTATAGATCAAAAACAAAGAGGCATGACCTCGTTTGTCTAATTGATTTAATAAATAAGATGGATAGAGGATAGGAGATGAACAAAAGTGAAAGAAAAAGCCATGTATCTAATTCTGATAAATCTGGTCTTCCTTTCAATAGAAGAAATAACACAGGTCTTGTCTCACTCATAGCAAGAGAGAGGAAAAGCTATGAAAAAATAAAATTTGTAAATAAGGAAAAACAATTAAGATGCAGGTCTTGTTCTACTCACAACAAAATAGAGGAAAAACTGCACTTTAAGGAATGCTTTAAATTAGCTACAACAGAAGTATCACTGAATTGTAACCATTACAAGTTGAATTAATAAATGGAAGGAAGAAAGAGAAGTAATGAAAACTTCAAAAACAATAACACGGGAAGAAGAAAGAATTAGACAGTGACAAGGTGTAGAATCTCTTGGCATTCTGTTCTATATTTGTTGAAAAGGAATGCATTACAAACCCAGCCTCCAAAAGGCTCTCGGGTTGTCCCCCCACTTTTTCTTCTTCAAGAAGATACAATAATATAAGTCTTCTGCCCCCTTTCAAATAACTGAAAAACTATTCGAATTACAAAGAAATCCCTCTAGAAATGAACAGGTATCTCATGTAGGTATTGAGGTCGAAATCCTCCCTAGGAGGTCGAATTTCCTCCCAAAAGATAACAACAGTTACCATCAACTTCAGAAACTTTCTGCCATAGAAAATGGGCGAAACTGCTTAAAATTGGCGATGTGGTTATGGTTATGTATCTCTCGAATCGTAACAACTGTGTATAAACTAAAAGAGAATTTTGTGCATTTGTTTGTTCTGAGTAAAAAACTCTCTCAGATCCCTGAGATACGTTTTCATTTGCCCCATATCTGCGTTTTACAAACATGTGTCAAGAAAAGAAAATATGAGATCTGCAAATTAGGGCTCGGAGATGGATTTCATTCTCCAAATATGTGATACCTGTAGAAAACCTGAGAGAGTCTATTGATCTCTAATGTGTTAGTCACAAAAACCTCTGACCGTTTCTCAAAATGATACTCCATTTGTTCAGAATCATTATTTGAAAATGATGACTCAGCACAGTAAAAAATGCTACATTTCTGAAAACGAACCTCATATTGCAAAGGAATTTTGATTACCTTCCCAAGATCCAAATGGAATTCTGAAGACACCACTAAAAATCATAGGATATGTAGATGTCGATCAACTATTCGAACGCAGAAAATGGCCTCTCCAAGGCTGAGAAAAATGGTTTTTTCCCAAGGCAATTTTTTGCATATGAAAAATCTGCGATTTCGACAGCTAACAGGCTGAAAACAAGGGTATCTTAGCTTCTGAAAGTCATGGATTTTCGCGGCTAACAGTGCGATTTCAGAGCATCATAATCCATCGAAAGTCCTAAAACCTCGATTTCGGTTTCGACTTTCGAGGAAACAGAGCAATGGTCAAAATCTCTATGTCGGCCAAACCCCCGACTGCCAAAACCCTGAAATGGTGACATGGCATTTATGTAAAACCCTATTATAGCGATTTTATTGTCGTTTATTGCATTCTTTCCATGCTTCCTTGTGAGCTCTTCCTCCATGTGGCTTGATGCGTGGCTGGGAAGATGGTCGTTTTCACACATCTACACTTTCGGCAGCTAATGAGGAGGATGATCTAGCTTCTGATAACTATTATCTTTGATTGGATACCATTCCCACGTGTTCTGGAACTCGAAAAACATGATCTAGGCAGAAAGAATTAAATTTTGGACTCTTCAGCGCATTCGGTGGCTCATTGGTCTTGCGTTTTTCCATTTAGCTGTCGAAAGTCATAGCTTTTGGCGACTCACTAGACTGTCAAATTTTCCACTTAGCCACCGAAAACCATAAAATAAACTTAGGTTTAATTTAAGAAGAAAATCGATTTATACATTGAAATACCATCTTTAAGAGCTTGTCTCTAAGCCTTTAAATCTGAAGAAAACGAAAATGATTCTTCTTCTTAATGCTCTTCTTATCATGTGATTTGGAAATCATTAGCAAGTTATTTTTTATCGCTAACAATAACTAACATAAATTTTGGAGAAAGACACTGAGTTGAGAAATTTCCAATATTTGTTCCAACACTCGCTAAGAGCTCTCCAATGACTGTAATTTCGTTGGCCTTCCAAAGTTATTGGGTTTTAATTGGCCAAGGTCCACCTCATTTCCATGTGGAAATTCACTTGGCTCCTTGTCTCTCACGTGATCCGATGCGACATTATCGTGGCGCATTCCACTTATTCCATCGAGCTCTCTGAATCATCTTCTAACTCTAGTAATCTAATAGTTCTTAGAGATGAGTAATCCACGACTCTATTTAATTCATAATCTCTATTAGCATGAGGGTTAACTCTCACCTTCTCTATATTGTACCATGGAATCCAGTGGACCCGCAGAAACTTACAACTGAGATTAAGTCTCTCCTTTCTCCAATCGACAACCCATATAATCTCTTTGGAGTCTTACCTGAACCCTTCAGAGTGACACTCTGAACCTTTCGGAGTTGTACTCTAAATTGTCAAGGGTCAACTCCGAAGAAGTCAACTTCATCTCATGTGGCACTATCACCACCTGATATCCAAGACCCCTATGCACCCACCACCTAGGCATCTATTTCCACGTGTATCTACCACCGAGTATGACACGTGGCATACACGTTCCCAAGAAACTCTGCCTCGAAAGAGACAAAACTTCATGACATGTGGCACAATTTGTACTTAACATGTGGCACCACTTGCGTCGTGACATGTGGGCTAGGGTGAGTCTATACATCATCACGGGGTACTTGTTTCGGTCTTACAAATGTTAATACATGTCCCAAGCACGTTGGTTGGGATGACGCCATTCCCTTCATCGCCACTCACCAAGAATATTGTTAGGACTCTGTGACAGATCGACAACTATAATCAGATCTTCGCTCCAATGTCAATCAACTATCCAGATATTACTTCCATCGGAGTCATACTCTAAACCATTTAGAGGATTACTCTGAACTCTCCATATTCAACTCCGAAAAAGATCAAATCCCATCCAGCTAGACCTGAATTCCTCCTATCGACAAATCGACTATTGACATGTGTCTTCATATTGATTCTTCCGATCAACTCCATTTCACTCTTCCACCATACCTATTAAGTGGGACCTTCTCCCCCCCCC
>SNQJ01S0007531.1:405722-420691 GCA_010110895.2 Picea sitchensis | reverse complement strand
GTTGAGGATAAACTTGCCCACTTCCAGATCTACGATTCATACTTAACTTCAGAGTCTCTCATTCAAATCTTTTTCTAAGATGCTCAAGGGTTCCCTTTGAAAGTTCCACTCTATATAGTCCACCATGATCAATGGTTCATATCTCTCCTCTATAATCTAACCTGGTCAATGGTTGTGATCTTTCCTAGTTTAATACAAGTTTTCACAGTCATATAACCACCCTTTAGGGACTTAGCCATTTCTTGAGATCTTCAGGAATTTCATCCTAATTTTCAAGGGTTCAAAACCATTCTAAGGCCAATACAAGTTATTAAAATTTAAAGGGAAATTCTCACATGATTTGCAGGATTTCCATACAAGAATACGAAATGCTCAAGTACGCACAATCTATACTTATTCATTTTCATGATTGTCAGCTCAGTAACAAACACTATAACATGTCCTGACTTTCGTGCATTCAAACTATGGAATTATAAATGACCGATTTTCTTATGTAATTCAGACATTTACATATGCATACTGATATATCATTCATAAACAACTTCAGTAATGATAAACACTTATCTGGTAAGGAATTTTCCAATTCCGACCAACTGAGAGAGGATGCCTCTCCTACCAACCTTAGGCCTTGTTGTAGAGTAAATTCCTACAATAGTACACCACCTTCGTGTGAAGCCATGATATCACCAAGGAAACTAACTTAGCAGGGTTTTGAGTGTGCGATGATCCAGGAAGGTTACTCTCCTTCCTCCTTTGACACAACAAAAGTTTCCACCTCCCACTGAGCTTCGGGTCTCCACAGGTTTATCAGGTGGTTTCTCAACTGGATTTCCTCTGCACAAGAGAGTCCCTTCTCTGCTCAATAGTCCCTCAACAACCTCCCCTTAACAATGTCGGTTTTTGTCCAGTAAGCACCAAGATGTAACCCAATAATGCTCTAGTTCGGGATCTGAGTCTTCTTTGTTCAGGGTGACCATCCACAACTCAGACAAGCTTCTTATTTTCTTCCAGAAAGCTCTTCATTTTCCTTTTTTTTCTCAATCAACACCTCCGAACCTCTGAGCTCTGTTCTCCATTACTCGTCTTTCTATCTTTTGCACCTCTTCTCTATTGTGTGTGTGTCTCTCTCTCATGTTCTTTTTTTCCTTCTCCAGTCTTCTTCTCTATCTCCTCGAGATCTTTGTGACTTTCTATAGATGTAACCTGCAGTCTTCCCTTTCCAGTCTGAAGGGGCGGTTTCGTGATATGCCCCTGTCAGTTGTTCAATCAACCTTTCTCTCTGCATGGGTCAACTTCCACAGTCATTAACTGCCCCAACCACATCTGCGACTTCTTTTAATGGTCACGTGGTTTTCATATATGTCTGATATGCTGGTAGGTGTAGTTTTATGTTTGTAAGCATAAATTAGCCTGTTATACAAGCTTCTTATTTTCTTCGTTGGTACATCTCAGCTCCACTTCACTCAATTGTTCAATCAGTCCCTTAGCCTCATCAATTTCCTTTGGTGTATCATGGCCAGTATTGTCAAGGCTATTCCCTCTCAGTCAACGGTTTGGTGTTTATATTATATCAAAACATAATTGCATGCCTCATCACATTAATATATGAAGTTTGTGCATAATTACAGCCTTGGGGGAAAACAAGATGTTACAATAGGCTTAACAATGGCATATGCAAGGACATCATTTTTTATTTTGAATATACTTAATTTATATAGTAGGTTACTAAGGGAATTTATAAGTTACTTCCCTGCCCCAATTTCTCATAACTTTAAGGTGAAATGTTAGACATGGGAATCTATAAGGAAAAAGATTTTAAGGTAACTTTAGAAAAAACAATGTTCCAAAGTGAACACAATTATGGATATTGAGATTAATTTATAAAATATTTGTTTTAGATTTTTCAAAATTTCTTTTTAAAATGGTTTAAATTAATGATTTTATAATAATGAGTTGGTTTAAAACATATTTTTAATTTCAAATTGATATTTTGAAATATTTTCTTATTAATGGTTTTTGTTAAATRACTTTTTTTTTCCATGAAAAATTGCACTTTATATACATTGATATAAATTGTTCTAATACAAATCAACTCCTCCTATCACTTGCAGATATGCTTATCAGAAGTGAACACCCTCCCCATATTAATCAAGACACTTAGACCCCCAACACCAGCTGGATATATCACTCCTCCAAGGGAGAAAAATGCAATCGAAAACAGTCAAGAACAACAAAACTCAAAAAAAAAAAAAGTTAAAAAGTTAAATGACTTATTCAGGATTATATGTTAAAATGACATGTCAATTGAGTTTAGTTTAAATAGTTGAGATAAGAAATGTTATCTTTCTCATTAGGATCAATTCTCACTAATGGCATGTTTGAGCTCTTAATCAGTGTATTGTTATATTGGTCTCTCAAAGAATAAGCTATTTACCCTAAGTTATATCCTCAAAACGAGGAGAAGTGTGTAGTAGATTTTCCCAAAATATATAATTTCAAGGAAAAAATATTAAAATGACTATTTTTTAAATTTGCATATATTAATTTTGAAAAAAAAAATCAAATATTTTTTATCTTAAAAAAATTGAACTTTATATATTTTTTACTATATTGTAAGAAATTTTTCCTAACCCTATTTTAATTAACAATTTTTACATGTTCTTAAATTTTTTTGAAATTTTTCAAAAAACTAAAAATATAAAAACTAAAAATATAATTTAATCATTATTTATTTATGTAAGTTGAAAATTCATGTATTTAGACTTCTCTTGCCACAATAATACCACAATAATAGAAGAATGTGATTTAAAAAAAAAAAAACATTCTAACAATATTAAACAACTATATAAAATATTGTTTATTAAAAAACTCATTAAAACAATATTGAAATATATATTATGTTGAAAATAAAATAAAATATTGTTTATAAAAATGAAAATAAAATATTGTTTATAAAAAAAACTCATTGAAACAATATTGAAATATATATCGCGTTGAAATTTTTTTAAATCTATTTCGATAGCTTTGTCCTTATTAGCATTAGGTTAAGGGAATCTTGACAAATTTTCGCTCGCCGAAAAAACAACCATCCCCCTTTATACCCCATCATTCTAACAACCCTTTACTTTTTCAGTATGGAGCCATTGAGATCCGGGAAGAGGACCCAATTTTTCCAGCTTTGTTTTGTTGGAAAAAGGATCAGGCAATTAGCCTTCAGAATCAATTTCAAGACTTTTTACATGAAACTCAAAATATGTAACCATTTGTTTTAGTTCACTAAACTATTTAATAATAATAATAATAATAAATTTTTTAAAAATATTTCTTAAAATCTAAAAAAGAAACTTTGAATATAAAAAATCAATAAAATTAAAAGGCATAAAAAATATTTTTTGAAATTGATATTATTTTAAAAGAAAAAAAAATCAGGAAAAAAGATTGAATGAAGTTGAATGCATTGATTTTTCAATAAAAAATATTTTTTGGAATTAATATTATTTGAAAAGAAAAAAAAAATAGAAAAAAAAATCGAGTGAAGTTGAATGTATTGATTTTTCATATATTTTAAGTTATGGATAGTATTTAGGTACTCTTGTTTTATCAAATTAAATGAATTTTCTATTATCACTATATCATATTTAAAAATTGAAATTTTTTTAATTAGGAAAACTTTACTTTTTACATATATTTATTTTTTTATTTTACAAAATTTTATGGTCTTTTCAAAATAATACTTTTTTTAGTATGGAATTATTTTTAATATACAAAACAATTTTTATTCTTCTATACTTTAATTTTAAAAGAAATATAAAAATAAGGTGTCTTTTTTACAAAATCACCTCAAAATTAAAGTGAACTTGAAATTTAGAGTAATGTTCCCTTCTAAAACTGATGGGGTGGAAGGTGTAACCAAGGGGAGGTGTTATTCTTAGCCCTGGAGAAAATTGGGAAATTAAATATGCATGGGTTTGTGTACATCAACAAACAACCAAGTCAAAGCATATGCTTTGTTGCAAGGCTTAAATCTCACTTCAAGCATGGGCATTCAAAGTCTAAGTGTGATAGGTGATTCCAAAAAAATTATTAGGCATTTTGTATTAAACACCAAGGAGACTTACATATAGCTTCAATTCTAGAAAGGATCACTCAAGTTGGCAAAAAAAATTAGGAATTAAGTTTGATCGTGTTTTCAGGGAACACAATGTCTAATCGGACATATGTGCCAACCAAGCTACATTTATGAAAATGGGGGATATCATCATCATTGACCACCTTAGCCATCAACCCATCCCTTAGTTTTTAATGCAGGACATGACTAACAAGCCAAATGGCAAAGAACAATGCAAGCCCATCAAACATTTGTGTAAATATGGTAAAGGGACTACCTCCCTTAGCTTACATGTACTTGCATTCAATCTCGCATGCATTTGAACCTGTGGGATGTTTTCCTTGGAAACATTGTGGGATAATAGCAAGGATGGGGGGTTATTTGGGGAAGAATTGCAAGTGTGTTGGCATTTTCACTGAATGGGTGGACTCTGGTTTCTTGTTTTGGTTAGATCTCCTAGTCTCCTTTCTTCTGTTTAACGGGTAAGTTGGTCCATCCTCCTATCAATTATTTTTCTCAGCTTAAAGTATGTAGTGCAATCATTTGGAGCATAAAGGTTTTATTTTCACCCATTGTCTCTATTGGTGATTGTTTTGGTTTTCCACTTCTTGTTGGAATTGTAATGCTCGCTTACCCTCTTTTTTGGGCTTTATGCTATTAGTGATTGGTCCTAGTCTCATTAGGGAACATCCTCTTGGATTCATAGCTATGATTATTATTCTTCTCAAAAGAAGTGTGCTCCCTTTGGTTTACTAGGGTGTGAAGTTTCACTCTCCTTTGTTTATCATCCATAATGTTGAAAACTCTAATCTCAGTTCGTTATCTTACCCTAACGGTCATACTGTTAGAGGACAGTTGTGCAATGTGTACTATATATATATATATATAGAGATAGATAGATAGATAGATAGATAGATAGATAGATAGATATTATTGATGTACATATTAATTGAATTGGCTTCATCCCTTTTCCGCCCGTCTTCTTTTCCTTCTTAATATTGTTAGTCATTTACTTTCTTGGCTATATTCTTAACAGAAGTATTAGAGCACATGTATTATCTTGGTGGCTATGGGATTGTGAGAACAATGTATGATAATTGAGCACCTTTTGTTAGCCTATGGCTTACCTTTACCAATCACTAAGTCTAAATTGTCACCTATATTTATATTATTCATTTAGGATATTAGTAATATATCCTCAAGTGATGATTAATGAGTTAGTCAAGATTGCCTAGCCTAGTCATCATGCATGATTTTAGGATCTAGAGCAAATCTCTCTATGAGGTGGCATCACCCATTATACTATAAATATGTAACATTGGAGTGAATAATTTGTGTGTTGGCTAATATGCCTTTTCCACCATGTTGTTGTTCTTGTTTCTGTTTTATCAATTGTTGTTGTTGTTGTTTATGATTTATCAATTGGTATCAGAGCTCTTATGGTCTTAAGGGCCTGGTAGTCTTGAGATTCATGGTAGTTTTCCATGAAAGATCTTGTTGTTAAAATGTGGAGTTGAACATGAATAGCCAAGCAAAAGAGGAGAGTTTGTTGCTATGTTGGATTGGCATCATGAATCTAAACTGAGATCTAAAGCCACGGATCTGAATGCTACATCATGGAGGAAAGCAATATTAAGTGTTGAATGGAGCATTGGATAGATCGATTAGCATCATATATTTCTAACAGATCGAGTCAACATTGGAATTATGAATAGATCGAGGCATGAGAGAAGTCACCAAGAATTAGTTGTATGTAGAGCCCTGCCGGAAGAGGTGCGGGAGAAAGGAGAAAATCTCGCTGCAAATTGAAGAGGCCACTTGCAGATTGGAAGAAGAAGCAAAGATTCTTCATTTATCGCCCACCTGTATGAGTCATGGATCTAAAGCAAGGAAGACGTAGATCTACTATAACAACTGCTCAAATATCCAGTGATCTGAAAGATCTATATTCATTTCTTTGGCTGAGAAGAATTCGATCTGAGATGCAGCGGAAGCATGGAGCAAAAGTAATAAAGAGAAATACACAACGATTTTGAAGAACACGGCTTCACTGCAATAGCTACATGCGGATATGCCAAAGATCTACACCTCTTGGACGCGATCTATTCATAGTGATTCATTGCCTGTAGTGATCTACACCAACATAATACTATAAATTTGGCACATTCTGGAGAAATTTCGATATGGAGTTCTTTGGCGTCTTCCAGCAACGAGATCCTGATAATGTTGTTCGATTTGTCAAATAAAGGTTCTTGGGGTTTTGATATCTGTGTGGAAACGACCAGAGCCATAAGATCTGTAGACATGTTTGTGAAAGAAAATCCTCTACTCCTTCGACAGAAACATCTGTGTAAAATGTATCCCAGGTACACCATCCAAAGCAGTCAACAATCCCGGGCATCTTCTTCTCATCTCTATGACAGAATGTCTGTAAGTGAAGCTCCATGGCCCTTATTGCATCTTTAATTACTTTGAATGGGTCTGTTCCTGTAGTAATAAACAGAGAATGTGTGAAAGAGGATGTTGTGATGGCAGGGTCTCCACTCTCAAAGCATAGTTCCAGTTCATCCTTTTCATTTTCTTATAAAGACACCCTAAATGGTCCCTCCGTCAGAGGTAGAAAAACAGTGTAACTCATTTGTCCACGAGATCCACAGTCTATTCTTTTTCTTGGTAAGGATCCAACCTTTCTTTCCAGCAACAAGAATTGAGTCTCAATGGGGATTTCCTTTGCATATTTCCCCATATTTTGTGCCATCCACCATAGCTTGAAACGAAAGCAAGAGAGGAACCAGACATCCTTGAGAGTACCAAGGGGAATGATATGTCGACTGTTACACTCTGAAAATCGAGCTCCGATAAACACACCTTCATCGAGGCTGATTCCTGAAGCACGAGTGACAACAACATTTTCCGGGATTCCTAAGAGAATACTCTTCTTATGTATAAATAACTGTTGGTCGAAAATTTTAACAGCTGGTGTGACCATTGTCGTGTCCTCTACTTGTTTGGTAGAAAGTTGATCAAGTGTCACCTTTATGAAATTCTCATACTTTTCTGGATGTCTCGAATTTAGGAAACGTCCCATCAAATGCCAGAAAGATCTCGAGCCTTCAGGAATCGGAGCAGAGCGAGGCCATGTAGAAAAAGGGCAAATCCTCGGGTTACGACATCGTTGAATGATATTAGTATTCAACGATAGAGTCTTCAATATCTTCAACGATATGAACCTTCAAGACTACGATTTGATCAATCTGAGGCGGATCAAAATTCTTTTAGGCAATTGCTTTGATTGGGTGATGATTTCCATTGTCTTTGGAATAACAAGCAAAATAATTGTTGCATTATAAATTTATGTGGGTTGATAGATTTGATGTTGCAGTGGCATATTATAGCTTTGTAAAGGTTTAAAAGAATATGGAAAAGAAACCATGTTTCTTTTTTGTAAAACAAAAGGATTTTTAAACCCATGTTTTGCCTATGAAGACTTATATGCAAAATGATCGTAGGCCTAGTGCTTGCCAAACTTTGTAAAAAGGAGTTATCAGGTTCATCTTATAAGTTGAATTTGGATGTGAATACCATCGAAGTATTTTATTTGTATTCTGATCATAAAAGAGATACCTACGATGAAATTCATTTTTTTTGTGTTGAAGTGTCCAAGATCCACCCGAAATAGAATAAGGGGATCTTAGGAACACCTTTCTTTGTGTGTGTATGTGATAGTGATTTTATCTTTGAAGATAATAATTTGTGTCTAGTCTTTGACACATTACATTTGTCAAAATAAACACCACACATCATTCAATTTGTTGATCAAATCAACATTCAACAAACAAACAAATGCAAAAGAGTATTTGACACCACAAATTCATGCTAATCAAGCAATTAATGAAAGGTGCAACACATCAAAGGTGGGCTGGACTCTAAAGCTCCAAAACACATTAAAATTTGAAGATTAATTCAACCCATGAATCATGTTTTGTTGTAACTTGCAAATAGTCTTTTGGTAAGTTTACTTGTGTTTTTCTATAAACAAGTGAAGGACTGAATTTGTAATTGAGTGCATTCTCGATTTGGGCAGGCACCCAAGATTCATTGTAATTTTAAATCGAAATTAGGCAAGGGTTGAATACTTTAACTCAAATCATTGTAAACATCACTACTTTGGGATGCATTTTGGTGGTAACCAACATCCTAAACTTCCTGGAAGCAAGTTCAAGTGAGCTTGAAGTTCAGAGTGGCGATTCAAGTGAGTGAGTTGCAAATAAGCCTTCTTCTATCAAGTCAAATTATAATCAGGATCTACCTACACAAAGGAGACCTCATTTAGTGTTTTGAAATGGCTTTCAGTCTTGAATTATTAGGAGTTACTAAACACTCCTAATAAAGCACCATTGAAGACAACGTAGTGATATTGAACAAAACAACCCTTCTATTAGTGCTAACTTGTTTGCAATTGACGCAAGCTAAAGTTAGACTTTTCAATCTCTATCCCAGCTATTGAATGACGAGTTGATAGATCTCAAAAATCAACTACTAGTGAAGTGTTATGAACTAGTTTTGTTCTTTAACCCTCTCTATGATGTTGATGATGATGATGCTTTTGATCAATAGTAAATGAAGGAAAAACACAATGATACAACTTCATAATCAGTTTAAGACGAAGTTGAATCTATTCATGAATCTACATTTCAAGAGTTTTCTTTGATTTGATAAAAACCTTTCAATGATGCATCAACATCCAGCAAATCCTCTTCCACGGATTTCAAAGCAACAGTTTCAGAATACTCTTTCCAAGCCCATCAACAGACCTTGGGAAGAAATCATCTACAACAAGAATAGAGCAGGACTTGGATATGACAAAGAAATTACCTTTCACATTCCCGATTATTCCAAACCAATAAAGTTCCAAATCACTGGATTCCTTCAAGCTTCCAACTTCACATGTTTCAAGTTCAACATCAAGGAATGATAAATTACCAACATTGTAATCAATTTGTCCACATGGAGAATCGATGTTTTGATCTCCATCATTGTATGACACCGTGGCAAAGGCATAACCATTCTTCAGAGAGATGTTCAACATTGAATAAACCTGCAATATTGAAGATTCAATTTGAGTGGATTGATCCTTGGCAATAGTCATCAACAATAGCGATTATATAAGTCTTACCGTAGAATTCAATCTCGGTAAAGACCAATCTTGTAGCACATAAATTTTTTGTACCTCACATAAGTAGTCCCTTATGGCATAGCTTTCGAGAATGGCCCTCACATGATGAGATAACATGTAAGTTTGTTTCTACCACATGCCCTTTATTGTACTCGATAAATAAATGGTACTCTCTTGAGCCTAGAGGGGAGAGTACAATGATGAGAGCTTCTCATGCACCTTAAGGGGATGGCAAAATTCCAGTGATGATAGTTCATGAAACCACTTATGATCTCTCCTTTCAGCTAACAAAGGAGGGAATTGATGATGGAATTGAAGATGGTTGTCGGACATAAAGTTTCGACAACAGCAAACATCAAGTATGCCAGATGGGGATGAAATTTTCCAAATGGGCAACTGCGGTTTGTAGATGACATACTTTGGCGAAATTATGGTTCAATAAGTTTAAGTTGGATCATATAGATTTTGATTTTGAGAGAAATGATGTGAACATTTGGTTTACATAGATGATCATTCGACCTAGAAGAGGACATACGCATTTAAACAGCATTGATTGAGTTGTCAAGAATTTTTCTGGGATGTGTCAGACTAGAAGCTAATTCATTCTCTTGGTTCACTCTCATCAAATTGGATTTTACATTAAGTGAAAAAATTGCATGCATCTAGCTCGCGATGATTACATTGTGATATTTTCCAGTGATGGCTTTTAGCGGGGATTATGGTTCAATGACTTACCGATTGAATCCTTATGATACATTGGAACGATATTTGGACACCTAAAGTGTCAATATTGGTTAGTGATCATCCAAAAAACCATCAGATACATAGTATCAATTGGTCAGTGGTTATCTCAAACCATAGATTTAGAGAGCACTTTCATTGATACACTAATAGTAGACTGGTGATACTACATGTTCACAAATTAGCAGAAGACATCAGATTCTTCTAGCTAAAATACTTGGCAAAATTATCAAATTGTCAAGCAATAAGGAAATTTTCAGATATTGCAGCTGTTCACTCCATATCTCAGCTCTCTTCCAATCCATTTCAAATGAACAAATTCAACATCCAAATTGGCAGTTTTTCAAGCAGTTCTTCATTAAGGCTCAACACAGGAGTTTTTGTATGAAGATTTGGAATTGATACCAATTTATGATTTATTGTTGGTATTATTGATCGGACTTGTAATTGAGGGGGGGGGATTGTTAGCCTATGGTTTACCTTTCCCAATCACTAAGTATAAATTGTCACCTATATTTGTATTATTCATTTTAGGATATTAGTAATATATTCTCAAGTGATGACTAATGAGATTAGTTAAGATTTCTAGCTAGTCATCATGCATGATTTTTGGGATCTAGAGAAAATCTCTCTATGAGGTGGCATCACCCATTGCACTATAAATATCTAACATTGGAGTGAATAATTTGTGTGTTGGCTAATATGCCTTTTTATCCATGTTGTTGTTTATATATCCTCAAGTGATGACTAATGAGTTAGTTAAGATTTCCTAGCCTAGTCATCATGCATGATTTTAGGATCTAGAGAAAATCTCTCTATGAGGTGGCATCACCCATTGTACTATAAATATGTAACATTGGAGTGAATAATTTGTGTGTTGGCTAATATGCCTTTTCCGCCATGTTGTTGTTATTGTTTCTGTTTTATCAATTGTTGTTGTTCTTGTTTATGATTTATCACCTTTGGTCTCCAGGGCCTGGTAATCTTGAGATCCATAGTTTTTCAATGGAGTTGAAGTGATGTGAATAGTTGCAGTGGAGGTTGTGTGGCCTACACATTCTGAGAGGAAGAATCCACAAACCTAAAAGAGGAGTTTTGAAGAAGCTACAAATAGTGAAATCTTAAACGGTCGGGTTTTTTATTTCCTATTTTTTATGAGGGCCAAATCTACATTGGATGTAAAAGTACTGAAATATTTTGATATATTTTTTTAGAGATTTTTATATTAGGGTTTGAACTTGTTTTGTGAGTGACTAGGTGCGTCCTCATCAAAACATCTCCAGGCAACATTCACTGTATGGGCTCCTTTTTATTTTCACAAAAGTTTGTAATTATTTTTTACCCTCCATTTGGTAAAACGTGCAAAGGTGAAACGTGTCGCCTCAATTTTTCGTGTCGCATTTTTGCCTCGTTTTTTGTGTCACCTCGATTTCTATGTCCATTGTTGGGTGGTTTTTCGGCACATGGTTTTTGCCGATGGTTTTCTATTTCCGGTTAAGGAATTAGGGTTGTTGACTAATTCAGGTCATTGGGTTAGGCTTTTGGATGGCGTTGGATCCTATATGTATATTGTATTGTAAATAATGTATCACTATGAATGAATATAGAATATGTTGGTTTTCCCGGTTTGGGTTTCTAGGGGAAAAATCTCTATGTAATGTGTGTATTTTCTATTGTATCTTTTTTGTTCTTTTATTGAAAATATATTTGCAGTAAAATATTGTACAAGGTTAAAATCTACATTTGGCATCAGAGCTTTGTTGGCTTCAGGGGGACGTCTTTGTGGTCAAGGGTTTGGCTCGGGACTGTGATAAGCCTTGTTACAGTGGGAGATCTACGGTATCGACTTTCCAGGTGAAAAGAAATGGAAATAAGTTCGAAAATGGAGATCGAGAAGTTTAATGGGAAAAGTTTTGAGTTGTGGAAGCTCAATATGGAAGATTTGTTGGTGGACAGAGATCAGTGGATCATGGTGGATCCAGGTACTGCACCTATAGGAACTTCATCAGATTACTAAAAAAAGTTGGATAAAAAGGCGAAGAGAACAATCTGACTGTGTCTCTTAGATTCAATATTACTAAATGTGTCAGAGGAAGCTACAACCAAAGATCTATGGGATAAGTTGGGGAAGTTGTATCAATCTAAGTCCCTAGTAAATAAACTTTTCCTGAGAAAGAAGCTATATAACCTGAGGATGAGAGATGGAGACTCGGTGGCAAATCATTTGAACACCTTCAATACTTTGGTAGGTCAGTTGGTATCTATTGAGATTAAAATTTCAGATGAAGATAAGTGTATCAATTTATTGTGTTCTTTAATAGACTTGTGGGATAATTTGGTTGTGGCCATAGGTAGTAATACAATTGCCTTGAAGTTTGATGAAGTTGTCTCATCCTTGTTGTCGGAGGAGATGAGATGAAAGAACATGGAATTACATAACACAGATGCATTATTTGCAAGAGGACGCTCCCAGGAAAGAAATAGATCTAAGTCCTCAAGTGGGAGATCTAAGTCTAAGGGTAGATCTAAATCTCCCAGAAATTTTGTAAAGGTATGCTGGAGATGTGGAAAAGAAGGGCACTACAAGAAGCAGTGTAGATCCAAAATTGAGAAAAAGAAGGGATCTGAAGAAGCTCCTTCTACAGAAGAAAATACCTACAAGGAAGAAGGAGGAGATGTGTACTTGGCTTCTTCAAGCACACATGCAGATCATGAGGCATGGTTGGTTGAATCAGGTGCATCCTTTCATATGACTCCCCACAGGGAGTGGTTCTGTGAATATGAAAGGTATGATGGATGTAATGGTTTCCTAGGTGATGACTCGACAACCAAAATCATAGGATGGGGAAAAGTCAATTTGAGGCTCATATATGGAAGGATTAGAACATTTCATGGTGTTCTGCACATCTTAGGTTTGGCCCGAAATTTGATTTTTGTAAGAAAAATGAACGATGCAGGGGTAAAAACAATATTTGAAAAGGAAACCTGCAGGATGGTTTGAGGAGCAATGGTGTTGCTAAAGGGAGTTCGGTTTGGAACTCTGTATAAGCTGCAAGGAAGCACTATTAGTGATGGGTGTAATAGTTCCAGTGTTCCTGATATTGGAGTTGAAGAAGAAAGAAATCCTATAGTCTCTGGAGAAAAGGTTATGTTGTGGCATCAAAGATTGGGGCATATCGGAGAGAAGGGTCTTCAAATACTACACGGTAAAGGTATGGTTGAAGGTATGTCTAAATACTCTCTGGATTTTGATTTCTGTGAACATTGTGTATATGGGAAGCAAAATTAGGTAAGATTCCCCTCTGGTGCAATGAGGGCAGAAGGAATTTTACAGCTAGTTCACAATGATGTGTTTGGACCTGTGTCGGTTCCATCATTGGGAAAATATGTCTATTATGTATCATTTATAGATGACTTCTCGAGGAATACTTGGATATATTTCCTCAGGAAGAAATCTGAAGTCTTTGACATGTTTAAAGAGTTTAAGGCTCTTGTTGAGAATCAAACAGAGAAAATAATTAAAGTGTTGAGGACAGATAATGGCAGAGAGTTCTATGAGAATGAATTTGGAGAATTTTGTAAGAAGTGTGGTATAACAAGGCATAAGAATACTCCATATACACCTCAACAAAATGGATTTGCAGAAAGGATGAACATGACGCTGATGGAAAAATCAAGGTGCATGCTTAGTGGTGTCAGGTTAGGGAAAGAATTATGGGCAGAGGCAGTGGGTACTGCATGTTACCTGGTCAACATATCACCCTCATCAATGATGGATGACAAGACTCCACAAGAGGTATGGAATGGTAATAAACCTTTTCTCACACATCTCAAGGTATTTGGTTGTGAGGCCTATGTTCATGTTCCAAAGGAAAGCAAGAGTAAGCTAGATAAGAAGGATGAAAAGTGTATCTTTATTGGGTATAAAGATGGTCTCAAAGGTTATAATCTTTGGAACCCAGAAACTAAGAAGGTTGTGTATAGCCAGGATGTGGTATTTAAAGAAATGAAGGATGTTGTTAAATGGGAAGTCCTACCAAGTAAGGAGGAACCAGAGAAAATAGAGTTTGATTTAAAGGATGATGAATCAGACTCTACAAAAGAACAGGAATCTGAAGAAGAAGATTCTCATACTCCAGTATTGAGGAGATCGGTTTGAGAAAGAAGGCTTCCAGAAAGGTATACTCCATCTGATTTACGTTCAAATTTTTCGTTGTCTATTACTGATGATGATCCTAGAACTGTTAGGGAGGCAGTGGATTCAGAGGCTGGAAAGCTCTGGAAAAAGGCCTTGGATAAGAACGAGGCTTGGGATCTAGTGAATTTGTCGATTGGAAGAAATCTCATTGGCAACAAATGGGTATTTAAAAAGAAGTTGAATGCAGAAGGAAAAGTGAAGAAACACAAAGATCGGTTAGTAGCAAAGGGTTATTCCCAGGTTGAGGGAATTGATTTTGGTGAGATTTTTTCTCCTGTTTCCAAGTTAAATTCTATAATATTTTTGTTATCTGTTGTTGTTGCATTTGATTTTTAAGTAGAACAGATGGACGTGAAGACAACATTCCTACATGGGGATCTGGAAGAAGAAATCTATATGAAGCAACCAAAAGGATTTTTTGTGAAGGGAAAGAAGGATTTGGTATGCAAGATGAAAAAATCCATGTATGGTTTAAAACAATCACCAAGGATGTTGTATCAAAAATTTGATACTTATATGCTGGGACTTGGCTTCACAAAAAGAAAAGAGGACCATTGTGTGTATTTTAAATTAATTGGTGATCATTTGATTGATTTGGTCTTATATGTGGATGACATGTTGTTGATAGGAAACAACAAGGAGATTATCCAGGATGTGAAAACTCAGTTGTCCTCTAAATTTGACATGAAGGATCTCGATGCTTCAAATTTCATTTTGGGCATGGAAATTAAAAGAGATCGGAAAAA
>SNQJ01S0007531.1:372441-398992 GCA_010110895.2 Picea sitchensis | reverse complement strand
ACCGACATCCATCTGGATTAGAGACCTAGAGTAGATAGACGATCAAGTGCTTCAAGTTGTAATTTGTAATATATGCACACTGAATATAATATACAAGTAAACCATTGTCCCATCAATGGGTAATATGAACTTGTATTCTGATTGAATGTATGTATGTACATTGGTTAGCGGTATTGTAGTGTGATCCAAGTATTTCAAATCATAACACCACGAGATTTATTGATCATCTGGGCACGCCATGGCCCACCAACATAAACTTTCATTCTTTGATATCAAAGGATAGAGCATGTAGGAATAAAGTGTGTAGCATCGAAGGATAGAGCACATATATGAAGCTAACAAGAAGCATCACAATGAGTGCACAAGATGAGTACGCTACGAGAATAACATGAAGGGACATTCAAATAGAAAACTAAAGGAACTTGAAGGATCGTGATAATGAAGATGAAATTAAAAAATTAAATTAATGCACCAAGGAGATCATTTTGTTTTTGTGCATAATTAATTTACAAGGTTCAAGGTGAGAAAAGTGAAATTAAGGGACATTACTTGAATGCTACCATAGGGATGTGAAAAATGATCAAAATGACAATATTTGCAAAACAATTGGGAGTTCTTATCATCATGCCTAACTACTAGACCTTGAAGATTTCAAGGGGAATGTGAATTTTTGAGGAGTATATAATGAGTTTAAATGGGATGATAGACATTAGAGTTGGTTAGCTAGTCATTGTGTGAAACCTAGTTGAATCATAGATAAAAAGTTGAAAAGAGAGTTGGCTAAAAACCACAGTAGAGAAAGGAAGGGTCAAGGGCTCCAAGTTGTGATTTATGATATATGTACATTGAATATAATTGAACTAATAGTAGTAATGTGCTCTTAAAGTCCAACATAAAAGAGATGTGTCATGTGTAACACTAATAAACTAAAATGAAACCAAAATTGATGCCCACCTTTAGTTGCAAGGTGCATTTTATGACCTAGTATGGACAAAAGCCTGGAGAAGTTTTTACATGGATTGTTTTGATCCCTATAAATACACTCAACAAAAATTTAAAAAAAAAGCATCAAGAATAGTGAGATGCTCTTCCAACATCCATTGATGGAGATGTGTCACTCGTGTTTAAAGCATACTCACACTCCACGTAATTAAGCATTATGTTAGTAGGATATATCACTCGTTGTAGCTACCTCATTATCATAAGAATATATTGGATAATGGTATATTGGAGTTTATATGTTAGCATGAATCACATTTCTCAACTAATGCAAGATAATAATTTATGAAATAGACATTTTAAGCGACAAAGATTTTGTATCTTATTTTTTAAGAATTTATTATAACAAGGGTTGCTAGCAACTTAGTCCCTATTGCTTAGAGCATTTAAAAAATAAAGAAGTGTGTTTTACCTTTAGCTCATAGTTGATTCAGAAAATTGAAACAAACTAGTTAGTACTAAATAGTTTTAGATGAAATTGCATATGCATTTTACACCATAAATTCATTGTGACTTTAGATTGATAATAATTTTGAGAATCACAAAGTTGTTCTATGTAGATGGAGGCTTCAACTTTAATAATGATTATACATAGCAAGATAGGTACATTACACATGTATACAAATCGAATTAATGGGAGAATAGGGAGACACCATTTCTCCACAGGGTATTCACTTAGTGAACCTGTGACGTAGTGCTTTCATTCATGGGATATTAAATAATACCCCTAATTTCACTATATATTAATAAATACCTTTGAAAATCCTTTTGTTGAACCCCCCTCCCAATACATCTTACTAATAAAAGAAACCCCTATTTTTACTAGATACCCCTCTTTATAACCCCCCAATACCTATAAACCCCCTAAGACCCCACATCCTCTCCCAATACCTACAATATACTGACTTTATTTTTCACAGTTTAAAAAACCCCTTTATGAATGAACGTGATAAGATATTGGTCAACAAGGTGAAGCCCATGTACATTGCTCTAAGAATTAGTCCATCTTCAAGAAAGACTTTTTGAACATATTCAACACTATCATATACCAGGTTATCAATGAATGTCAATGCTTTCTATTGGACCACTTATTTAGGATCTAAAACATATATTAAAATCCAAAGTTTCATGGAAAATGACTTTTTACATATCTATGTCAAAATTGTTTGACTTTTGAGACATATTAAAAATTGAAATCACTTAAGCATGCAAAGGAAAATGAATACCATGGATCAATCTTAATAAGGTTGTTATAGTGAGATATTCCATCACCTTCTATTTCATCAACATGTCTACCAAGTATGTAAAGTTTCTCAAATCCCATACTTCATTTAACCTCAACATTAGTTCTATTGGCTTATCAAGTTGAATAAGTTGGGATCACACTCCCACACTTAAAGAACATTGTAAGAGCTGAATAATCAAGCACGACATTAATGATAGCACTCAACACTGCAACCTAAATCAACCCTTAAAATATATGTATGTACTTCAAAAAATGTAAAATAAAAAACTAATAACCTGTCGATAGAGACCAAGACAACAAGACATTACCAAAGCTGCAAGATGTGACTGCCCTTGAGTTGGAAAAACACAATCCCTAAAGCAAGAGAAGCATTGTTGCAGTGACAATTTTTGTTACTATTCTTTTAGGTTTCCCTCTCGATATTTTGTTTTCCAACACTAGTACTACTTAGTGGGGTTCCCAAGAGAGAATAATACTTAGCTATATATTTATGGATGCATTAATGTGGTGGGTTTGGATAACGAAGTTATTAAGGCTCTAAATTGGTGTGTGTCATTTTGAGGTTATCTTAAACAAAAGGTAAAAACCATTGTAGTTTCATGGGTCAATGCTCTACACACTCTTAAGTAACTAAAAGGTACCAACAAGTTCATACTTGAAGTGAATTAGCAAAAGATCCATGAGAACAATTTACAATGAAACAACTACTTTGGAACAAGACTAAAAAAAAGGGCCTTGCTTGGAAATATTTATTTTGTTTAGTGCATGAACACATAATTAAAAATCCAAGAAAGATTCTTTTAAAAGAATTCAAATGAAGAGTGGTAGTATAAACATGGAATCTTGGTTGGCCAAAAATATTTAGGCTTGGAAAACATATACTTATTATGAAAGTGGTACAAGACCAAGAATAGATAACACGGGGTTATCAATTGACAAATGTTATGACCAGTACCATACAATTCACTAAGACTAAGCCAAGTATAATTTCTACTAGTGATAAGAGACCTACAAATAACCTACCAAGAAGGAAACCCTAAAACTACTATAACAAACCTAATTCAAAGATCTCTACCAATAATAACATGCATAAGCAATCCATTTGTAAACATGACTTTGAAAATTTAAAAACCATTAGATATTTGTATAAAACAAAATATCTAAAGTGACTCATATGTGTTAGTGAATAGGTAAATTCATTAAAAAAAATTACTGCATGAGACTCATCCCGATCATGAAGCATCTACACATCATTGAGAAAAACCCTTGCTCCATACCAATCAAACATATCCAGATGTAGGAGAATGCATAATGAGTCAACAATACCTAAAACAACAGTTGCATAAGCTTCGATTTCTCCATGTAGACCTGTATCAATGTATATAAGCACTTTCCAAATTCTAGTGGAATTCTAGAATGAACTGTAACAAGTAGTCTAGTGCAAAAATTGTTAAACAAATGCCATTTTACTCAAACAAGAATACCAATTCTAATAACAAGGCAACTTGTAAAACCAATAGTTGCATAAGCTCCAATTTCTCCATGCATACTTGTATCAATGTCTATAAACACTTTCCAAATTCTAGTGGCATTATGGAATGAACTGTAACACGTAGTCCAGTGCAAAAATGGTTTTAAAAAATCCATTTTACTCAAACAAGAATATCAATTCTAATGAAAACATAGCTTGTAAAACTGAACACACTCAAGGAGGAAGACCATGATATTTTGGCCCCAAGTATTAGAAAACACAATCGAATGTTGAAGGTCGATACCAATAGGGAAAAGGTACATGTTAGTTGGCACCCTAGGATTAACTTGCTCCAATGTGATGATAAATTATTCAATCCCGATGATCTTTATGGTCTTGACCTAATTCTCTAGTGTATTATTCTTAGCAACCTCTTGTATTTAATACCAACAACCCATAAATAATCCCTAAAACCTAAAATCATGTAACCAAGTGAAAAACAAGTAAATAAACATCCAACGCAAAATGTAGAAACCAAGCTAGTTTACTTCAGTGAAAGTCATATTGTCTGCAATATTTCCAAGAACATTATGGAAGGCATCTTCCTTTCGTTCCTTGGCCTTTGAGACATATATTAGAGAAGTGAAAGTAGTTTCCATTAGGGCTCTCATAAACATTTAGGTTACATTAGCAACCGAATCAAGATTCTCAATGTCTTTGGGCCCCTCTTTTCATACACTCTCCCCATCAACGTCTATGGAAAATATCCACTCCGCAACACAACAACTAATTAGTAGGTTACCCATTAAACTCAAAATATGTGTTAGTCGAGGCTCCAAAAAACTCAACAAAAAATGAAGATTTGGATTGAGTTAGTTTAGCAGGACTAACCTAGCTTAGATTATTGGCACATTCCTTCTATAAGGGCTCTACCTCTACCCGAGAATCCTTACAAAAAAAAAACTTAAAAGTATCTTTGCTACTCACTTTTTTGTGGTGAGAACCCTATGCCTCTTTTATGTTGGGCTTGCCCCCTAGAACTATTATTATAATTTACTCATCAAGGCTACCTATCTTGATGTATTTAATGGTATGATTCCTTGGACTGTCGTTCAAAATCGCGAGTTGAAATGCCCCCAAAACATTGGTTATAAATATAATCAACATTCCAACTTACTATACGTTGGGATTAACATACATAAAATGCATTAGTTATGGAATAAAATCATAAACATATAATCTCAATTATAATAAGAATTTATTAAAACATAAAAATATGTATCCCAATCAATAACAACACAAATTACAATGGGAAAAACCTCTTCCTAGTGAAAACCCCTCTTTTTCTAATAACGATACTTATTTCAATTAGTTTCTTACAATCTCACCAAAAAATCCATTACATTTCCATAATGGTCATCATGATAATTGTTCCAGGCAACCATAACCACTTCCAACAATTATAAAACCAGTTTATGGTCCAATTACAAAGAACTTGCTATCATTAACAACAACAACAACTTCGATATCATTTTGCTTCTACACTCTCTCTATTAACCTCTTTAATTATCAAGTATCATCATCAACAACAACAACTCCTATATCATTCTACTCCTATATATTCAATCTATTATCTTACTTACATATTTAGATAACTAAATAAACCCCTTTGTAATTGCTTTACCATACATGGTTACTTTAATGATGACGGTTGAGATATCTACCCCACACGATGTCCATATTCTTCTTAAAGCTCACCATTTTTAATTTTTTTTTACCAAATAACTAATTTGCAAAGTGTTTACTCTTCTACAAAAGAGTTCTTCTTAAAACTCACCATTTTTTTAAAATTAAAATTACCAAATAACTAATTCGCAAAGTGTTTACTCTCATATAAAAGAGGTGAAAGATTCAAATTTTTTTGTTAAGGTATTTGTATGATATTATACATAGTCAAAAATTATAACTCCTTTTAACTCCTTTCGAATTGAAAAAAATAAAAAAATACACACATAAAAATAATATAATTATTGTAAAACACTTACGGTCATTTTTTTAAATTAAAATTACCAAATTGGCAAAATGTTTACTCTAAAAGAGGTGAAAGATTCAAATTATTGTAAAACACTTGACGGTCGTTTTTTAAAATTAAAATTACCAAATTGGCAAAGTGTTTACTCTAAAAGAGGTGAAAGATTCAAATTTTTTTGTTAAGGTATTATTTGTATGATATTATACATAGTCAAAAATCATAACTCCTTTCGAATTGAAAAAAAATAAAAATTTACACACAAAAAATATAATTATTTATTGTAAAACACTTGACGGTGATAACACAAAGTTTCATAGTTTTGTGATATATTGTATACATAAAAGTGATAACACAAAGTTTCATAGTTTAGTGATATATTATATACACAAAAGAACATTCATATTCTTTTTTTATAAGAGACTTTTGAAAGATATAATACTAAAACTTAGGGATATGATTTCATTTCTCAAGGGTGTTTTATATATGATTATTGTAAGTAACATTGAAGTTGTGATAAAATGGTGAGAGTTTATTACTCTCATTAACTTATTTAACATAAGAAATTATTAAGTTTATATTAATTAAAAATTAATTATAAAAATTAAAAAAAATATAGTAATTTTTTTTATAGAGTTTTGATTTGGGTTAAAATTCAATACATAAATCTTTAGATGGGGTGATAAGCATCCATGCACATGAACACGTGGGTATTGTCCACCGCCCCTAGTTAGATGATGCGACTCTTGAGAATGGGCATTGAAGAGAGGGCAATTGTTGAGAGCTCTCATATTAGACAAACGTTAATGCTTTGGTTTGGAATGATAGTGCAGGAAATTAAGGAAAGTACTACAATCCAGGACGAGGTTCATTCTGGATTAATGGCGATTTCAACTCGCGCAAATGGTATTATTTCCTCCTCATCTCCTCCGATCTTTGGCATGTCTTTCTTCTCCGTGTTTTTTGCGAGCCTGGTTGCTCTGTGAATTGGCTTTTTTAGTGTCTAGTTCTCAGTTTGTTTACCTCATCCTCAGCCCTCGATATTTCCTACTCTTTCCATGCCCCATGAGCGTGGATGCTCCATCCACGACCCTAATTATTACCACTACCTAACAACTCGTCGACATGCACAAAATTCTCGTGTAAGAGCTCATAGCCCATCCTCATCCTTCGCTCCTCCTTCAGCTAACATCCCATCTCCTGTTGATGATAATGATTCAGAAAACTGGGTTTGTCCCATAGTGGAGGAAACTTCATCCTCCACACCACCCCTATAGCCTATGGACTCTTCTGGATTGACACCTGAGTCCATTCCTCACTCCTCAAATACTCTAGAAGCTAAGAGATTGTCCCCTCTGCAAACTTGGCCAGAGGAACATTGGGGTTGTCCTATATTGGAGGAAGTTCATCCTCCTCATGCTCTTTTGGAATGCACAGAGCCCCATGAGGCTCCTACTCAGCAGGAAGAGATCTCAAGGCATTTCCTTTCAGAGGAGCAACTGGACTTACTCATGGACATCTGCAGGGACGCGATAGACCAATTATTCTGACAAAAGAACATTAAGTAAATATTGGATGCTCCATTTGCAACTATCTCAAATGAGGTTGGTCAGAATTGTTGCCCAGAGTGTGGCCAACCGTACAACCTGTCACAAGCGTGGCATCAGAATTCATAGAACAATGGCAGCGGGGGAACATCTGGTGTCTAACTTTCTCTTTTGTAGTCACTCATGTTCATTTTGTCTAGACTGGTTAGAAATAGTTTTGCAAGGCTTTCTGCTAAAAGTATTGTAATAGCTCTAGTTTTTTAGATACTGGTAAACATTCTGGAAACTATGGTACATAAGAGCATGGCGTTGGTCTTGGTTTCCATTTTTTTCAAGCCAACCACCATACTTCCAAGATCTTGTATGTTTTACAGTTATATAAGATAATACAAAAATAAAATTAAAATTAAATAACAAATAGGTATTGCAAAGCTTCTTTTGACTTTGTTAAGTATCTAGGATCCACCACCTATTAAGAGGTGAGACATCATTTATTTAGTTCGACATAATAACCATAATGATTCAACTACTTATCAATAATTCCCTTGCAAGAATGCACCAACCACTTGTTTATTTGAGGATTCAAACTTCAATGGAGGATACAATGCCACCTTGCTTTCGCCCACCCACTATCTCTCGTGGTCAAAAGTTTTTACACAAGAATAATATAGAAGTGAAAATTTACTAATAATATCTAAAGAAAACTCTAAAAATGATGATTTTAAAATATATATATATTATTAATTTTCTAAATGTTTATGGAAAGAATAGTTATCCATTTTAAAATTAAATAGATTTTGAAAAAATTATCAATAATGATTTTGATAAACTTATAGTAAAGTAAGCATTAATGTAAATTATATTTCAAAATAATGGAAATTGAAGGCTTTGTCTATGGAGGCATATATGTGGGAGGCGAGGCACATCTACGAAGGTCTACGCATTTGAGGCGATCGAGTGGAAGGGGGGTGTATCTGCAGACAAGAAAGGTACCAGCGACCAAGCACAGGAAAGAGACCAACGACAAGGAAGGGGACAGCGACAAGAAGGTGAATCCATCAAGGCTCACATATCCGGGTAAGCACGGGAAAGGGACAACACTCAAAATCTTAGGATTGCTTTCCAAATTCGGGTAAGTCCTCATTCTTCATTCTCTGCGGTAAATAATATACAACATTTAAATAAAATGGTAGAAAACCCAAGGCAACATCACGCAGTCCAAAACGCACGTGGCTAAATAAACTTATAGAACAGAGCAGAACATAACGAAACATAAAAGAAAAGAAACACAATGTGTTCTATTGGTTCCCAGCAGTGTGGTGGGCCATCCTAGTCGGGAGTGGACAATGACGGGTCTGAGAACAGGTACAACATCGGGCCCAGGTCCGAGAACAGGAACAACAAGAGGTTTAGGTGGAACAGTCAGGTATTTGTCCTCTATGGCAATGACAATACATTCAACACTCATAAAGAATGGACAAGAGGTACCCATCTTAGATGAAACAAACCATTTAGGTCAAGTGAAAATTGTATTTGCAAGTAAAGCAGGGAACTGGGTTTGGGTCAATTCCAAACAGTTTCGGGGTATTTTAAAATGCAAAGCTGCTCGTCTAAAATGGGGACAGACAAGGAAAAAATTGGTCCGCCGTAATAAACTTTCAAACAAGCCTCCTTTGCAAAGGTGTAACAACAACAAAACTAAAGACATTAGTGATTATGCATTGTACAATCCCACATCCACACCTCTCACATGGTCATCTAACTTGTATGTGCAAGAGTTACTAAATGCCAAGAGGAGATTGGAGGTTTTGGAAGTCAAAGGGCATGAGAGAGACCTTCAAATCCAATTACTGACAGTAGAAAATCCGGACTTAACAACAAACAATTAAGTTTTAATAGAACGAATGACAATGTTGCAAGAAGCCATTTTGGAAGCAAAATCTGAATGACAAGGCTTGAAGGATGCCGGGCAAATCATGGAAGACTCTACGGGGGAAATTAGAGAGGTGATGAACTCTAAAACACCCAAAGTTGAAGGGAAAACAGGTGAACAAGCATACACCCATGGAGTGGAAGCAAGGGATGAAGAGAAAAGAGATTTTATAAAAAAATCCAAAACTTGGGCACAAGTCACCAATAATTTTGCTCATATGGAAAAAGAAACACATAGCCAGGGGGATGACATGCAAGGTAGAGAAAACAAGGAAAGACAAGGTAGAGAAGCAAACATAATTATCAAAGGTGTGAGAGAGTATGGAAAAAATGAACGTATTCTCGATCTTACAAGTGCATTTTTGAAGGACAAGTTGCTTTGGCAAGGCCGAATTTGTCAAGCATGGAGGGTGGGTAAGCCTAGTGGCGAAATATCCAGGCCCATAAAAGTCATCATGTCAAGCATACGTGACAAGCAAATTCTCCTAGGCAAGAAGCAACTCTTGAGAGGCTCTCGCTTTTTTCTAGACGAAGATTTAACCATTAGACAACAAGAGGAAAGAAGGGAAGAGTTGTTAAAGGTTAGAGCAGCAAGGGATGAAGGGAAAAGGGCATGGTTGTTCAAAGGAAAAGTTGTTATTGCCTGTTTCGGTCCTCATTCTAAAACAGGACAACAAGTTGGCAGCGAAGAAGAGACAACAAGTTCATTAGCAGGAAAATATGCAACAAGGCCAGTATGGACAAATAGGGATGAAGACTCAACTTTGATTCTTGTAGACCAAAACAAATAGCAATCAAATTATTCCTAGGTTCCCTTAAGTTTAGTTTGTTGTAATTGCAGAGGTTATCCTTGGAGGTAGGGATCGGGGTTAGGACCTATCGCGGAAAATAGGGACATAATTTGTTTAGTGGAAACACATGAGCATGAATTGTGCAAGACACCTATGTTTGAAGAGTATGTGAAGATGGCAGTGTGGAACAAAGTAGCTGAGAATGGTAAAGGACACGGGGGTATCATGGTCTTAGTGAATAAAAAGAAAAGGTCATCTCATTCAATTAGAAAGAGAAGACTCAAATAAACAATTCATTTGGTTTAAAATCTCATAAAATGGTAACATCATCAGGATTACAACATGTTATTTTGCTCCACAAGTTTCAAAAACGTACAAAAGTAGGGGGCTTGACCACAAAGGCCCCTTTGTAGCCTTAAAAAACGATATTGCAGTGTACTCTCAACTAAGCGAAGTCCTGATAGTAGGTGATTTCAATGCTAGGACAACATGTGAATAAGCTAATATTCTTCGTTGTAAGGAAGTCTGCAACCCCATTTGGCTTACAAAAGAGAGGAATCATCAGTGAACAAGAGTTTCATAGGAAAACAAAAGCTCCAACATTTTTGGGGAACAAATGCTTACCTTATGTGGGGCATTTGACTTAGTCATTTGTAATGGGATGGCTAGATGGGCGATTTCCAACAATTTCACATGCAATACCTACAATGGAGCAAGTGTAGTAGACTATGCAATTTGCTCACATGGATTGTGTGAGAAAATGGAGGAAGTTTTGATTGGTGAACAACTGTGGGGGTTGAAATCTGATCATAAACCGATCTATTTAAGTCTAACTTGGGATGAACAACAACAACATGGGACTAAAATTCAGCACATCCGACAACCTCCTTCAAAGGGTAGAATTTTGTTGACTCAAAAAAACTATAACACCTTCAAGATAGCACTAAAGAGGTTGTTTAACAAGGAGAAAATTCCATCCCAGGGCCTTCATAGCCACGAGCTAACAAATGTAATCCAAAGTGCACTTACAGAATGCAAAAGATCAAAAAATAGGAAATCTGAAACAAACTGCTTTCCGATTAATGTTTGGTTCGATGAGGAATGCAAAACAACAAGGAAAACTTTGAAAGAGTCAAGCCATAAAGAAATAAACATAAAATCTTACAAGCAAATTGTAAGAAAGAAGAAAGTTGATTTCATGATCTCAAGGAGGGAGGAATTAATCTTCTTGGGGGAAATAACCCCAAGTTATTTTGGAAGGAGCTTCAAACGAGAAAGAAACAAACTGAAAATAATATCACAGCCTATCAATGGTTCGAATATGCAAAGTAGCTTTATGAGCAAGATCCTAAGGTGGACCCTCCTCCCTTGGTCAACACCACTACTGATCTCTTCACCATGCAAGAAATTGAGGTGGGAATAAAAAATTTGGGTGTTGGAAAAGCAAAAGATTTAGTTGAACTCCAGGCAGAATATCTAAAGTGGGGTTCAAAAACTCTTGCACCTCACATTATGAAAATTTTAAACAACATCATTCAGCAGGGATTCCCTACAGATTGGACAGCGAGCCTAGCAATACCACTTTTCAAGACTGGAGATGTCAACAATCCCTCCAACTATAGGACCATAATGATAAACCCCTTGTTTGCGAAGTTATTTGAAAGTATGTTAGAAAATAGAATCAGCAAGTAGGAGGAAGAAGGGGATAAGCGTGCTAAAGGGAAAGCAGGTTTCAAACCTAAACACTCAACGATTGATCACGGTATAACTCTAAGGCACATCATTGAAAAAGTGTGGGAGAAAAAAGCGGAAGCCTTTTTTTGCTTTGTCAATTTCAAAAAATTGTTTGACACGGTCCCTAGAGATAAACTTTGGCATAGAATGGAGGAGCTTGGGGTTCCTATACATCTTAGAGCAACCATCCATAGGCTATATGAGGAGGTTAAAGTCAAAATCATAACATCATTTGGTATCTCTGAAAGTTTTAGGAGCGATATTGGGGTCAAGCAAGGGTGCCCATTGTCCCCTACCCTCTTTGGCTTATATATTGAAAAACTTGAAGAGTGGTTAAACTCACAGGAGGGTGATGGTGCTCTTTTGGGTGAATTTGTGATAAGGCTTCTTTTGTATGCATATGACCTTATTATGATTGCTAAATCTGCTCTTGGGTTGCAAGAACACTTAATTTCCCTTGAGCGCTTTTGTAGTACAGTGGGAATGCAAGTCAATACTAGCAAAACGAAAGTGGTAATTTTTTCTAGAAAAAGAAAACATAAGCAACATAAGTTCTACTTTGAAGGCAACACTCTTGAAGATGTGGCAGATTACAAATACCTCAGATTTGACTTCAACAAAAATCTAAGTTGGGAAGGTTGCATAAAGAAAAGAACTCTGGGAGGTTGGAAAGCGTTCTATGCTTTTCAAAATAGATGCAAAGAAGCAGAGCTATGGGATTGGAAGATATGAAAACCTATCATTGATATGGAAGATAAAGGCTTTTGTTATTGATAGGTTCCACAAGTGAACTTGGGATAAAGGGCTCGGGAGAAAGAAAGAGTATTATATTGAAGAGTTTAACCCCACATACAATCATCATAAAAAAGAGTACATCGGGGCCAATATATCTTGGAGAGCCAAAATTCTTATTGCCCAATTAAGAACCAATTATCATCAACTCTGTTGTGAAACTGGGTGTTGGAAAAGACCAAAAGAAGCTTGGGAATAAAGGGTGTGTGTGTTCTGCACCTCCAGAAAAGTGGAAACAAAAAAACATTTCATTTTAGAGTGTGAAGCTTTCAAAGACAGCAGGGACAACTATATAAATATCTTGACAGCTAGCTCGTGGAATAATTTATTCAGTGAGAGGACAATGGAGAAATTGGGGGATCTCATCATCAAGTTGAACAGGAAAAGGGTTGAACTGCAGAAATCAGTGTGTGAGGCATTTTGTCCCATAGGCTATTGTTAGCCTCGTGGATGTTAAAATCATTTCTTTTTCTTCTTCTTCTTCTGCGGAGGTATAGAGAGGCACATATATCAGAGGTTTGTTGAGGTGCATATGCGGGAGGAGGTACATCTATGGGAGGTTTGTAGAAGGACTATATGCGGGAGACTTGTGGGAGGCGTGCACGTGGACCACTCGGGGCGAAGATTAGGGTTCCTGCAGTGAGATGAGTATCGTGCATTACCTCTAATATCTTGGTCTATATCACAACGTCTATAGTATTCATAAACCTAATTATTCTCTATGTTGTTGGATACATATTGGATTAGCTCAAAGTTCTAATATTTATAATAAGAGATTATTCTTGTATAGACAACGACTCTTTTCCTTGGATTGTTGACGCTTTTGGTATTCATGTGAATGGATTAGGGAAACTAATCATTGTGGTAATTAGAGTGGCTTGGCCATTGAAGTCAAAGGCACCATACAGAAGAGGACATCTCTTAGCGGGAAAACTACACTAATATTTACAATAAGAGATTATTCTTGTATAGACAACGACTCTTTTCCTTGGATTGTTGACGCTTTTGGTATTCATGTGAATGGATTAGGGAAACTAATCATTGTGGTAATTAGAGTGGCTTGGCCATTGAAGTCAAAGGCACCATACAGAAGAGGACATCTCTTAGCGGGAAAACTACATGGGAGAGCAGACACTTATATGTGGACTATTAGTATGAGAGGGTCTAGATGATAGCAGGATGCACAATAGATCTTGAAGAAGTGGCATATTGATTTTGATGCCAAAATTACATAAGTGGACATACTTCTAGTTTGGGTTCAAATACCTGATCTATCTCTTATTTTATGGTTGAAGGATGTATTTGCAGAAATAGGAAACTCCCTTGGTGCATAATATGAAGTTGATTTGTCTTTTTAGAATACTAGATACTTCAAGATAGCTAGAATACCAGTAGGTTTAGAAACTAACAAATGCCTAGCAAAGGAATCGGTTATTCAAAGAGGTAAATACCATTATTATTTAACTCTTGATTATGAAGGTATACCCTTTAGATGTGGCTAATGTAACAACTATGGACACTTATTAGTGAACTATAATTACCCCCTACAAAGGAAGGTATCGACTCAGAGGAAGCAACCTCAAGAATTGGGGATGGAACTACCAGAATCCCCTCAAATTACTCGAAAGGCAAAAGTTATAACTAAAAAAGAGGCACTCAGAAGGGCCCATAGACGAGATATTGGAACCAGTAGAGTAGCCTTCGTCCTTAGGTCACCACAAGGAAAAAAATCCTAGATGCAAATCAATGACAACAAGGGATTGTGGTGACCTCTCTCGGTGCATTTCCCCACATTTAATTCTCATTGTAAAAGGAATCTTCAAAAAAATAGTTTTGAACTTGGGGGTTAGAGGAAGAAACAAAAGGACTATATTCTTTCAGTGAATCTCTACCTAATATATCATGAATTAAAAAACTTATTCCCTCAACCCTTATCCCCCTACCTACAATTGAAAAGGCTCTGGTAGAATATGAAATCCATGTGGGGACTCTTAGAAACCCTATATTAGATTATGAGTGAAGGGGATCTTCGCAGGACTCTACAAAAATGGAAACTTTAAAATATAACCTCTCACCCAAAATTAAAGAAATCTTAGACTTCCCTAGGAAGGTGGGGGGGGTTAGGTTTCCTTGATGAAAAAAACTAGAAGACAACCTAGAGAGGGAGAAAGTACTTTATGTCCATGGCATAGAGACAAGTATCATTAGAGGTTAGACGTGGGAAACAATTATCACTAATTGGGGATCTTAGAGAATCCACCCCTAATGATGGGCTTAAAATATCTTCCTGGCTGTCAATTGTCAAGAGTTGTATACTCACTAAAATAAATTGTCCATCGAGAGGATTATAGAGACATTAAAACCCTCTATTATCATCATACATGAGACAATGATGGAGGGAGAAAAATCGATTAAGGAACACTTAAAATTTATGATCGGGTGGGAGTTTAGTTACATTGATGCTATTGGGGGCTCTGGTGGGAATATAATTGGATGGAAGAGGTATTCATATACCCTATCTGACTCTTGGTCCTTTCCTATAGGTCTAGGGGTAGACTTATTCTCAATGGATATGGGGAAATAAATCTCCATCCTGAATGTTTATGGTCCCTACTCTTATTGAGTGGAGTATTGAGACAAATTCTTCAACTTGGAATGTGTTCAGAGTGGCCTTGTGGTGGTAGGGGGAGACTTAAAATTTACTTTAGGGGCTGCAAAAATTTGGGGACCTGCTGCTTCTTGGCACCTAAGGTTTTATAGAAGTTGTGCAATCATGGATGCTTCATCCATGACTCTCTTCACAGACCATATAGCTTCACACATAAACCAATGTTGCTCTGCATTGTCTCTTCCCATCCCATGAAACATGGGAAACCTCAGAGTTGAATCTTGGTTCACCATACTCAATCTATAATTGTTTCTTCCCAACTAACTACTACTTGGTGTTGATGTTCCTCTTTTTGAAGTATTGTTGACTTTGACTTATTCTTCACTCATATATTCTCCTTCTCTTTTTGCTACTCTTTCTTCTTCTACTTCTCTTACCTCATCACTTTCTTTGTTTCCTTCTTCTTAATAACAAATGTGCAAGGAGGGTGGTTTAAAGAGGGGGTTCCTCCATACTCTCTCATATTCTTTGTTGAAGGATCCAAAATATCTCCCTATCTCTATCTGTGCAATCCTACTCATAATTTCTAAGAATTCTTCCCCTTCTCGGAGGGATCCATCGTTATCTTCTACTACTTTTGTGCCACCACTCTATGCCTCATCTTCCTTTGACGTGACTACAATTCTTTCTATCCAAGGGGGTATTACTTCATGTTGTTCTTCCCTACTCCCACTACTTCTGGTATCCTCTCTTTAAACCTCTCTCCTAATGTCACATCTCTTGGATGAACTCTCTTCTTGTGCACTCCTTTTTGGAATAGAACCGTCTTCCACACACCCTTTCAGTGTGGTTTCGTTTCTCTTCATCTTTGAACCGACTACTCATTCTTCACCCCTTGTTTTCTCTTATTTTCTTCTCTATTGGAATTACCTCCTTAGCTCTGCTCTTCTTATGTATCTCTAAGCTCTTTTTATCCTCTTCTCTTCAATATCCATTCTTCTCTCACTTCATCTCATCTTCTTCTAGATCCCCTCTCCTGGATCCATTCTTTATTTCACCTTATCTTTTTCCCCCTTCTTCCATCAGCCACCCCCCCCACTTTGAGCAAGGGGGTTTATTCAGCCATCTTATCAGACTCCATGTGCATTAACCCCTTTTCTACAAAAAACATCTTGATCCACAAAGGAATCTCTTCCAACAATCTCCTTCTAGGGATGGTGATAAACTCCCTTGTAACAGTGCTAAAGGATTAACTGCACTCAATAGAAAACTCAACAATATACCCTTATTTAACCTGATCGAACTAGAATTTGACTACTCTAGACCACTTATTATCCACATATCTCATCTTGTTTACCATGTTTTGGTCCCACACTGGTGATTCTTGGGCTCCCCAAGTAGGGTTAATCTTTGTCGGCCTCTTTATCCATTCATGCAATAAACAAGGAAACTCAACAAAGAAGGTTTCATGTAAATTGGTATAGATGTATCTTTGTTTCCACTGCTCAAGGTTGATCTATAGAATTTTGCTCTCTTGTCACACGAACTCATATTCCTTCTCAGATTCCTAGTCTTGTATTGACCCCCTGGAGGGTTTCCACCTCATTTTTTCATTCAACATTCAATACAAAACCTCCAGGTCTCGACAATAGAACCATTTGTTGTCTCTATAGGGGGTATCAAACGTAGGGCTTGACCACTTTCTAATATCAAAAGGGTTTCTAGATTAAGTTATTCACGTAAGACAATGGGTAGCCTTAGGAGGGGACTCAAACCATAATCTCATTGTGTTAGAAGTAGCCCCTACCTAGGAAAAACCACCCAATCCATTCAATCTTAATATTGAATGATTGAAGGTGTAAGAGTTTGTTAAAAAGATCAAGGAGGTTTGGAATCCCTTTGATGCACATCTAAGAGAGTCTTTCTTGTAGAAATTTAATGACAAAATCAACATGCACAAATTCTATCATACACTTAGCAACCTAGAGATAACTGTAATCTATGACCTTTGAAATATATAAACCCACATTCATAAAATATTATGAGCAGAAATACACATTGCCAAGAACTTTTGCAGCAGAATAAACATAATGAACAACAATTACACGTCCATGTAATACTCAGAAATTTAGGCAACCATCTAGGGAAAACCCCAATGTGGTGAAACCCAGAGAGAGAGAGAGAGATTTCATTAGCTTCAGGAAAGATATATCATCAACAAGATTAAATTTATAGCCAAGAGAAAACCACTTACAACACCAAAGCTATCCCTCCAAAAATATGCCTTGAAAAATGTGCCAAGTCTGTATTGTTGTACGACCCAGCCAGAAAAACAACACCTCAAAAATCATGCCAATCTGTTGTTGTACAGACTGTTGTGTACGACTACCCTTCAACAACAAATACCCTCAAGATGCCTCAATTTTCGTGCCTTCCTTGCCTAGAAAAACATGCCCACTTCTCTATTGTATGGACTGTATGGATCCATACAGTATGACCTCCCTCACAACAATAAATTTCAACACACTCAAAATAGATTTTTTCCTTAGGAAATGTGCTGAAGCTCTCTTGAGAAATGTACCCAGCTTGCTGCCCTTTCCTCTCTCAAGCTCTCTCAGAAATGTCTCAATCTCTTATTCTCATTGTTGTGTCTTGCACACTACCCAATGCATTCTCTTATAATTCCAAGATGACCTTTTACCTTCCAAGTGTCTTTTCACCCTCCTCATCCCTAAATCCAAAGGCCAAGATCTAATCTTGCCTTTACATGATCAAGGGACATGATTCATTCCCTCCAAAATAAATCACTTAAAATATTAAAGTACAATTTCACTTTATAACATAAGTGCACTTTATGAAATAAAGTCACTTTAATATTAGAAGGTACACTTCATTAAAAGGTCACTTTAATAAAAGAACCACTTTATTACAACTTTGTAAAAACCCATTACAAAGTCAAGTGTCTAGTAGTGTAAGTACAAGGTTACTTCTGCATACAAGACAAACATGTGGAGTACCTCCCGAGCTATAAAAGGTAACACTCCCTCTTAGCGAGGGATGTATTCACTGCCATCACCATCATCTGGTCCCATCACAATGTTCGCAGTAGGAGTTGCCTCTGAACTTGGATCCAACCTCAACACCTACACAGAACTCGAACTAGAATACCTCCTCCTAACAGCCACTCTGAACCCTGAGCTCCTAGAAGAATCCACTCCACCAAAAGCATCGGTTTGATCACACCATATGAGCCTCCTGTCAATACTCAAAAGAGACTCCCTCTCTTCTCTCGGAATGCAAGACTGAGTTCTTGGGCCCACCGCAGTCTCAGGAGCTTCATGCTCCTCATCTAACATTGAATCATAACCTGAAGGTTGTGATCGCAACATGTACGACCTATCCACCTGATCACCAATCAATTGTGGTTCAACCAGATTTTCTCCCTCCTTGTAGATAAATACATGTCCCCTCTTGAACAATGTACAATATCCAACATCCTCCAAGGCTGATACTAAGAGCAAGTTAACCCTCAACCCTGGAACAAAGAGAACTCCATCAAGATCTGGGAATCCTCCATACTCAAGTCAGAATCTAACCCTTCCAACTCCACGTACAACTCATGCCATACCTCCTTCACTCTCCACCAGTCGGTCAAGACCTGTCTCTGTGATAATAAGGAGTACTCGCCAAATTATTGTCATGTGACAAGAGGCTCCAGTGTCAACATTCCATCTGTTATCACCCCCAAATCCTCCACTACTGACATTGGATACTAGAGGAACCAAAGAAAAGTCCTTATCAAACTTGGAAGAAAAGTCCTCCATGGATGTTGTAGCAGTTGTATCAGGACCCTCTTGTTCCTTCTTCTTCCTCTTAGGACACTGAGAAGTAAGTTGCCCCAACTGGTTACAACAATAACATCTGAATTTACTCAAGTCCATCCCATAATTTCCTTTCTTCTTCCCTTTTCCCTTTACAACAAGAGAAACATCTTCATCATCTCCATCTGTCTTTTGTCCACTGCTCTGAGATCCTTCCCGAATATCCTCCTAAGTGAAATCATCCCACAGTCTGCTCCAATCTGGAAGATGTTCACAACCCACCACACACTTCACGAAGACTTCCCATTCCTTGATGAAGCCTTTCAAGGCTATCCTCACCAACTCTGAATCTGATATGACCTCACCAACTGTAGCCAACTCATCTTTCACTTGAGATACCCGAGTAAGATAAGAAGACACACTCTTCCCTTTACCCATCTGGGTATCATGCAGTTTATCCTTCAAGGCCATCTTCCAGTTTTCATTCTTCGCCTTGTACAAGTTTTTAAGTGCATCCCACATCTCTTTGGTTGTCTTCTTCTCATCCAAATGAGGGATAAGGTGGTCCTTCACCCCATTTAGAAGCCTCTGAGTTTTGGCCTCCTTTACCTCATGTAAATCCAAAGCTATAGGGTCTATTGATGGAACAACAACTATGGTGTTGACAAAGCTCCAAATTTTGTTCTCCCTGAGAATAGTCGACATATTGACTTTCCATTGCAAATAGTTGGAAATCCCATCTAACCGGTCCTCATACCTGATTCAAACAACCATCTCCCTGTCACTTGTTCAATGGAAAAAAAAATCAAGTTTCCCCCTTCAAACCTTGCCCAAAAATATCACTTCCCACTGTCACTCAGAGCCCAAGCTCCGATACCATGTAGAAATTTAATGACAAAATCAACATGCAGAAATTTTGTCATACACTTAGCAATCCAGAGATAAATGACATCTATGAAATCTGAAATGTATAAACCCACATTCAAAAAATATTATGAGAAAAAATACACATTGCCAAGCACTTTTGCAGTGGAATAAACACAATGAACAACAATTACACATCCATGCAATACTTAGAAATTTAGGCATCTAGCCAGGGAAAACCCCAATGTGGGTAAACCTAAAGAGAGAGAGAGAGAGAGATTTTATTAGCTTCAGGAAAGATATATCAGCAACAAGATTACATTTACATCCAAGAGAAAACCACTTAATTGCCCAAACTGTCCCTCCAAGAATTTGCCTTGAATAACGTCCCAAGTTCGTTCTGTTGTATGACCCACCCATAAAAACAACACCTTAAAAATCGTGCCAATATGTTGATGTACAAACCGTTCTATACAACTTCTCTTCAACAACAAATATCCTCAAGATGCATCGATTTTTTCACCTTCCTTGCCTTGAAAAACATGCCCACTTCTCTGTTGTACGACCTGTATGGATCCATACAGTATGGACTCCCTCACAAAAATAAATTTTGGCACACTCAAAACAAAGTTTTTCCTTGGGAAATGTGCCCAAGATCTCTTGGAAAATGCACCCAGCTTGCTACCCTTTCCTCTCTCAAGCTCTCTCAGAAATCTTTCAATCTCTTATTCTCATTGTTTTGTCTTACACACTACCCAATGCATTCTCTTATAATTCGAAAATGACCTTTTACCTTCCAAGTGTCTTTTCACCTTCCTCATCCCTAAATCCAAAGTCCAAGATTTAATCTTGCCTTTACATGATCAAGGGACATGATTCAGTCCCTCCAAAATAAACCACTTAAAATATTAAAGTACAATTTCACTTTATAACATAAGTGCACTTTATGAAATAAAGTCACTTTAATATTAGAAGGTTCACTTCTTTAAAAAGTCACTTTAATAAAATAACTACTTTATTACAACTTTATAAAAACCCACTACAAGGTCAAGTGTCTAGTAGTGTAAGTACAAGGTTACTTCCACATACAAGACAAGCATGTGGAGTACCTCTCAAGCTATAAAAGCTCACACTCCCTACTTCAATTTCAAGAAAATCTGAAAGTGGTAAAGAAGGTAGCAATCTAATGGAAAAATGACGAAAAATGAAAAGATGATAGGCTCCTTAAAGAAGTGGAAGAACATATAGAGACCTTGTATAATAGTGAAGGGTTTGGATACTTGATTGAGATCCAAAAAATGGAAGAAAAAAAGAGGAATATTTTATTGGAGAGAGATAAGGAATGGAAGCTCAAAAGCATGGCCATTTGACTTCAAGCAAATGATGAAAATCAGGGTATTCTTTTAGTGGCAAAATTTCACCAATTGGCTATTTTTTGGCCATTTTCTGAAGAAAAAAATATTCGCCACTTTGGTTAAAAATCCACCTATTGTTTACATAGATATGAATATTTGTCAAAAAATTACATGTTTTAATAGTAAATTATATTTTTTTTATTGAATATTCACCTACATATATATATATGTATGATTTTTCAAACCAAAATAGTCACCTAGAATACTATACATATGTATAATATTCAAATCCCTAAAAATACCCTGATGAAAATTCTAAGTTTTTTCACTGATATGCAAATGGATGGAAAAATTGAAATTCTATTTGGAAGGTTGATAAAAGGAAACAACATGAAGGCAACAAATTTCAAAGACAGAGTAGATGAAGGAGTCAACTACTTCTCCAATCTCTTCAAAGAGGACTTTGGGGTCACTATTGTTGAAGTGATAAGACTTTCCAATTATTTTCCCAGCTTTGTAAACAATTAGGAGAACTTGGAGTTGATTAAAGAATTGGGGAAATATGAACCACTTCAATCTTTACAAAGATTCCAAAGGGATACAATCCCTAGGCCTAATGGCCTTCCTATGGAATTCTTCCTAGGACGTTATGAATTCATTGAAGAAGATCGAAGCAGGGTGGTGGAGACCACAAAAAACACATGGAAAATGCTTGGGGATTATTATACTACCTTCCTTGCTTTGATCCCAAAATAGGATAATCTGACAACTTTTGAAATTTTTTGGCCAATATCCTTATGCAACTACATCTACAAAAATATCTTAAAGGTCGTTGCCAAAAGACTAAAAAAGGTCTTATCAAAAGAAATATCAAGTGAGTAATTCAAGTTTCTAGAAGGAAGGCAAATCCATGAGGCAGTTGGGATAGCTAAGGAAAGCTTCCATTTGATCAAGACCAAAAATCAAAGATTGATGGTAATCAAAGTGGACCTATCCAAATCCTATGACATGGTAAGATGGATTTACATGAGATTGATCCTCATTCACTTAAGTTTTTGTCTCACTAATTTTTTGTTTGGGTGATGAGTTGCATTACCTCTGTATCTTTCATTTTCTTAATCAATGGAGAAACATCTCCTTTATTTAGATTACATAGGGATCTTTGATATAGATGCCCCCCTTTCCCTCTCTATTTCTATTAATTGAGATGCCCCCTTTCCTCTCTCCTATTTCTATTAATTATTGAAGGGTTGAGAAGACTACTAAAAGAGGCATCAAAAAATGACATCTTTAAAGGGATATGCATTGGATAGGATTGCAACATCACACATATTTTGTTTGTGCAGGATGCACTAATTTTCTATGAAGGCACTAGAAGGATTGTTGAAAAGTTTAAAAACATTTTGGACTTATTATGTAAAGCTATAGGTATGCAAATATATCTAGATAAATTCACTATGTCCATGTGGGGCATACTAGAGAATGAACATGTATCTTTATCCCAATTGTTTTCATACCAAGTGATAGATTTTGTTGTGATCATACCTGAAAGCAATTCTATTCAAAAAATGTGATTGGCAATGGTTGATTGACAAAGTAGAAAAGAAGATAAACCATTGGTGCAATTAGTGGCTCTCAAGAGGGGGAAGATTGGTACTTGTCAAAGCTATCCTAGAAGACATACCAATGTAATATTAGATTTCATTGGATTGGATCCCGAAAGGTGTATTGGAATTAATTAGGAACATTTTCTACAAATTTATATGTTCAGGAGAAAATCTAAGAAAGAATTGGTGCTAACATATTGGATAAAATTGGTAGTCCCAAAAGAAAATGGAGGATGGGACCTAACAAACCTCTTCCTTTTTCTCAAAGGCCCTAGCAACAAACAATGTATGGAGGTTGGTCAAAGGGAAAGGAATGTGAATCTAGGTAATCATATCTAAGTACTTGTACCTAGCCATAGTAGAGGATTGAATTAGGAACCTTGTGAAACAAGTGCATAATACCTCAATTATATGGAAAGTTGTGAACTTAGCCTCCCACTTGAATGGAATTTGGTTGATATGGAAGGTGGGCAGAGGGGATAAAGTCCATATAAGGCTTGATCCTTGGATAGGTAGTAAATTCCAACATAGGCTACCTCCTTGGGTGACACAAGAACTTTGAAGCAAAGGGTATTTTTCACTAAGATAGGTTGTGAACTGGGAGAGGTCTACAAATTGACAACAAAAATGGCTCACCTAGGAGGAAATTAGATTGGGAGAGGATCTTGCAAATGCTTGGAAGTCATATACATATGCCCTCAAGCATAGTAATTTCAAACTAGGGGAAGATCAAGACCGACTACTATGGTCTCTAAAACCTTCTGGGACTTATGCTCCCAAATTGGGCTATAGAGCTCTTGTTGAGGAAGGTTTGGTGGTGGAGAATTATACGGAAGTTAAGGTTTCCTTCCAAGAAAAAAATCTTCATGTGGTTGGAATTAAACAACAAGGCTCCTACATAGGAGGTTTTATAGAAAAAAAAATTGTTGGCCCAAGATGGTGTAGTTTATGCCAACAAGAAGAGGAAACTATTGATCACTTACTTTTGACTTGGTCCTTTTCCAAAGAATTATGGAAATAAGTTGAAAGCATGACAAGGATAAGGAATTCATGGGAATGAGGAAGCACGAAAGAAGCCTTCAGGTATTGTTACACAAACGAGGACACAAAGAAGATGAGAGCTCTGCCACTCAATATAGGGTGGGGAATTTGGCTCCCTATAAAACTGAATATTTTTTATGGACAAGAGACCCTACCCCTTAAATTTGCAATTCAATCTATAAATATCCTAAATGATTATCCTTAGGTTGAGGAAAAACAAAAAATTCCGAGCAGAAAAGAAGAAGTCATAAATACAAATATTCCTTGGGCATACTTTGATGGTGCCTCTCAAGGGAATCCTCCAATAAGAGGCTTGGGAAGAATCTTGTATCTCTCCTCAAATCACAACAGATCTTTCAAAGTTGGCATTGGGTAGGAAACAAACAACTATTGTGAACCGATGACTCTCAAACTAATCCTAGAGTTAGCTCAAGAATATGGTGTTACACAACTTCAAATTTTGGGATATTCTTTACCGGTTATCCAATGAATTTGAAAGGAAGCATCTCTCATAAATTTTACTTTACAACCACTTTTTGATGATACATAACAATATATGATGGCCTTCTCATGTGTATCATTCTCTCATCTATACAGGGACATGAACAAGGTAGAGGATGGCCTTTCAAAATAGGCATTGGGGCTCGAGCGTGGTACTTGGACCATTTCTATATTTCAATATGGTGATACAGTTGATATCCCTCATGCACCATGGATATAATTTCCTTTTACAATGGATAGATTGCATATCTTCTTTTTGAAATATGTTTATTTGTATTAATTTTTTTTTGCAAATCATGGAACAACCATTTTTTTTTTTTGAAGATGCAACTTAGAGATTCGTGAATGTGGATAGTTTTCAAATCTTGATATTGAAAGTTGTAATGTCCTTTAAAGGCAAGGGACAACTATCTCTTTTTGATATAGCTCATTGATATTTAAGGCATGTATGCAAGGTTGTTACTCTATCTAGATAAAAAAACATTTAATTTTGAATGTCTTAAGACATATGACAATGTAATTTTGTTTTACATAAACAAAATTATGAATTTTTTTCCTTGAAAAAAATATTTAAAAAAAACAAAAAATATTATCATAATTAATTACACAACCTAACCTTGAGGGTTAGCTCAATTGGCTAGAGCCAGATGTGAGTTTGGTCACGATTTTGAATCTCTTGATTCCCTTAGGGTGAGGCCCCGTAATCAGGGCTGACAGTTTACCCCGCTTACCATCCATAAATCATAAAGAAGTATTTGAAGAGTTTTTCATGAGTACATTTCCTTGAAAAACAATAACTACACAACCTACTCTTAAAATCTTTGAATTACAAATTCCCATATTTAAATGAATAAAACATTTGAAAAAATAAATAACTCCTCATAATCTCATATCCTAAAGCTAAATGATATCTAGGATTGCCTCTAGAAATAATAATGACTTGCCCCAATGCAAATTTAGTCTCAAGTATTACTTTGATGTTTACTCATGAAAGTCTATGAACACATAATTTTGTGCCTTAAAGATAATATTGATATTTATTTTAGTTTTATGTCATTTGACTTTAAGAGAACATATGTCCCAAAGACAATGATGTGATTGTATTTTCCTTTACTTTATTACAATAATTTCATTATCACATTTTGTAATTTATTTTATTTTTAATTATAGAGTAAAAACCAAAATACAATCTATATATAAAAGTGTAACGTTGGAGAATAAGCATTAAAATTGTGTAATACATGTATATTGTAGAGTAACCGCTAAAATTAGCAAGAGATCTAAGAAACAATTTTCCTTTTGGAAAAAAATAAACAACAATCTTCCTTTTGGAGAATAAGTTATTGTCTAACAAATTGTGTTGTACAACTCTAAAGTATTTCTTAAAAAAGTGTATTGTCTAACAAATTGTATTACAACTCTAAAGTATCTCTTAAAAAATAATATTTCAAAGTAGATGTTGCCATCAATCAAATGCTATTTGTAGTGCACCCTACTCACATGCAATCGTTATGATGTTTCACAAGTGAGGTACTCGGCCAAAAAGCAAAATGGAATATTATGGAGAAAATTAGAGAAATCAAAGCCATCTTTATAACTTTCAACTCTTTGGAGAAAATTAGAGCACTTTTAACTCATCAAGGGGTCTTTGAGAAATGTCTATAGTATGAGGATAAGTGTTACATTATAAGAACGTGTAATGGAAATAAGTGTTATATGCAATGTATATTTTTGGTGGTAGTAGTATAAACGTGTTATGCAATTGTTTTTTTTTTTTGGTTATTTAGAACAATGAAAAGGGAAATTTGTATTTTTGGCTTAAAATTTAATGAAATCATTTTGGATCGATTAAATTGTAAATATTAGATGTTAACATTGCACAATAGTGAGAGTGTTGAATCTATTTCTACACCTAAAAACAACAATTTTGTCATTTCAACATGTTGTAACATTAAATAATTTTCAAAAAAATAAATAAATTTAATCATTAGTTTTAAATTAGTGGTTAGTTAGTTAAATAGTAGTTTAACTTTCAAATTTTCTTTTAGTTTCATTTTTTTTTTTAAATAGTTGTATTTAGTTATTATTATTATTATTAAATTTCAATATAGTTTAGTTTTAATTTTATTATTATTATTATTTAGTAGTCGAATAAAACATTAATATCGTTGCATTATACATAGTAATAAAGTGTTTATATCTTGCAAATTGAT
>SNQJ01S0007531.1:359724-372308 GCA_010110895.2 Picea sitchensis | reverse complement strand
AACAAAAAAAACATAAAACTAACACTTGGCAGGGTGATAGGATGGTAAATACATAATGTTAACGATAGGTGACGAAAGGTGAAGTGACTAATTTATTTAAAAATTTATATATATAATTAGTCATTTCAACGAGTTAAAGTTTCCCACGTATTCTATGACTAGTTTTGTTGGTTAAAAGCTAAATCTCACAATTATAAGTTATTTTGTCAACAAAAGATTGAGTTAAAGTTGTTCAAATCACTAGTGAACATCACTGACGAAGCCCAAATCTCTATGGATTAAGCGTCATCCCAGGTATTTTGAAACTTTTTCTTCCCTTTCACATTCTAAGTTTAGAAATGGAATCATCTAAGTCTCGTAAAATCAAGAGACCTCTCACTATCGAAGAGAAAGACCTTGTCGATAGAGATAATGACATATTTTACTCTCTTTCAACCTGTTTGAATTACACCACTTAGTCATGCAACATTTTAGAGACATTATTTATTTTTATCATGCACGAGAGTCTGATCTAGAGAAGTTCATCATCCCTCAAACATATAATTTTCCTGAATTCATATCCTGGTGTGCTTCCAATTACATTCTATCTCAAAGGTTTGTCATTTCCAAGAATAGGTCAATTCTATTTGTGATAAATTCCCAATCTATTTGTGAAATGCTAAAGATGCCTCAAAACCATGAAAACGAAACACTAAATGAAAGAGTATTAGCCGAGTGTTTCAAAGGATTGAGTTCTCAGGACAAAACTACCTTACTACAGTCCTATTGATGTCAAAATATCAATGTTCCTGAGGATGATGTTAACTTTAAGATTGATATGTTTCCTAAAACATCTAGGCAAATTATAGCAATGATCACTGTAACTTTAGGGAATGATGATGACAAAATTGTCAATGAGTATATTCTTGGGTTTATGACTTCTATTTTCCCACCCACAGTAAAACCCTTGGTTAAATTTAACTATGCCAAATATTTGGATGACAACATTCATTTTTAGTTGTCAGAGTTTGAAGCTAGCAGATACTTTAGATACCAGTCATATTTGGTATACTTATTTCTTTATTCTCAAGCTGTTAGGTTTCAACACCTTGAAATGAAGATTGAAGATGAATTGAGTAATCCTTGTTCAGTTATCCATTGGACTCCCTTCATTAGAAAGAAATCTCAAAATGCAGGGTTATTAGAGTTCATTAATCAGTTCATGTCAGTGGCCTTTGAAATCATTCATGATGAAAATCCTCCTAGAATTTTCCCAAAGTGTAAAATGTTGCTACAATTGAGTCTTCATAAAATGGTAGGAGATTGGTATTTGTTTGAAGATCACACAAAGATTAGAATTTATGGTGTTGAAGTACAACCTTTTCTTTTTCCTAAATTCCTAACACCTAGAATCTTTGCATTAGAATTTATAAGGAAGAGACTAAATTTTGATTACATCCATTTTGTGTCTAAGAATCACAAGGTAAGCTTTAAGTTTTTTTTTCACAAAGAAAAAAATCTATTATATTCATGGAGAGAATATACATGTTCTATCCCATAGTGATATTCTTACAACCGTTTTTGAGCTTCGTTTACTAGAGAGATGACAATCCAAATAGATTACTACATCAATACCCAAAAAGTTGATATCTGTCTTTTCCTCCTGTCTATGCACATACAACCTTTACTATTTCAACCAGAGGGTTGTAAAAACTGTCTTTTTACAGAGTTAAAACTTTTCAAATGGTTCATGTACTTACATTTTAAAAACCAGACAAAAACCAACTGTGATCCTTTTGTTTTCATTCTTGGAGAAAGATTATTAGAGACGAAACTTTGTTTCTTCGATTACTTGACCATCAATAAATTCATATAGACCGAAAGCTCCCTTCAGAAGTAAGAGGGCTTCTTTTGAAAATTCATTTGCTTTACTGTTGATTTCACGTAGTATGTAGTTGAAGGATAACCATTCAAAGGATTGATAAGATAATTTATATCGCAGAGCAAGGGGGAAAGCCTGGCATCAGTTGCAGTGGCTTTTTGAAGAGCCCAATCAATTACTAATTTGGAGTCTCCCATATCCTGTATTTTCTTGATATCTTTTGTTATTGTTGCTTTCAACAACGACCATAATGCAATAAATTATGACATGTTTTTGTTTCTAGTTCTAAGAGCATATCTTATGTGCAGGTAGTGTGCATGGTTCAGGAAAAACACCACACCAATGCCACAAAATGGAGGATTTCCTTGACGTGCCCCATCAAAGAATCCCCAAGGAATTTCATAGTCTAATGTCGACATTGTCAGGACCCTTGACTTTTTAAACTTAACCTCTACTTCAAATTATTTAGCAAGGTTGGCTATTATGCTTGTTGTAATCTCCATAAGGATGTCCTTGTCTCGAAAAAATAGCAGAATTACGAGCCCACCATAAACTAAAAACCAGTATGCTTGGAAGCCCAACATATTGTTGGATCGCTTTATCTTGAAACTAGTCCTTAAAACAATCTTCCAGACTGGCCTTATTCCACGACGACTTTGTCTTGAGCTCGCCCTGAATTGTCTTCATAACTTGAACTACATAGGCACAATCAATGAACAAGTGAGATATTGTTTCTTCCTGAAATTTACATAAAGGACCTCTACTTGGGCTAGACCATCCTCTCTTCAAGCCAGTATCCTAGGTTAGCAATTTACTATTAGAGCCAGCCATAGAGTAATTCGACATTTCAATGGGGATTTAATTTTTCATGTGGGACTCCACCACCACTTTTATCTCCTTCAAATAGTGAATCAACCCAATTTTTGTAACCAAATTTTGCATTGAAGGTTCCCATTTTTGGGTTTTTGAGCCAATACAAAACATTAGGGTCATCCTCATCAAGAGTAATGAAGTTAGAAATTAGGATTCGATGAAGTGATTCCATTCACCGGATTCAGCTCCACTTGGGCCTAAAGAAATCGTCGATTTCCATCCCGATCTACCTCTTAGTTGGGGATATTGGGATTTCACATCATTCAATGTGAAGAGATTTTGGGATCTGAGATTTTTGATGAGGGGAGCTGACATATGATAGTTATTTTCTCCTCCGAACCACATATCTTCCCCTAAACAAAATTTATGTTCGTTCCCTATTCTCCAAAATTTCCAGTCCCTAATCAAAGGAAACACCATGACTAAGGATTTCCAAACAATTGAGCCTTTGGAAGATTTGTGAGGTTGTTTGAACCATTCGTTAATCATCAAGGAGGGAAAGTATTTGGATTGGAAAAATATAGTTCAAAGGGAGTTATCTTGAGTTAGTCTCCATAGCATATGGCTTGCTAAGGATTTTGAGAACAAATATATGTTCTTAAGGCCCCATCTGCCCAATTCTTTGGGAGTTGTGATCATGTTCCATTTTTCTAATGGGATTCCACCTGACTTGTAAGAGCCAGACCACAAGTATTGAAAACTAAGTTTGTGGATCTTGGTGAGGATTCCTTTCAGGATAGTAGTGATGGAGGACCAATAGATTGGCATACTCTCTAGAATATATTTGAGTAGCACTAATCTACCACCCCTTGAAAGCATCCTATTGACCCATATTGAAACCTGAGCTTCAATATTTTTTACAAGCCATCCCAGTCATTTAACCTGTAGAAAGCGAGATTGATATGAAACCCAAGGTATTTAAAACTGTCCTCAAGGTTCTGTGCAGGCATCGGGAGGATATTGTCGATCTTCCTTTTTTCCAGGTCTAAACACTGATGAAGGATAAGGCATGATTTTTCTAGGTTGATTTCCATCCCAGTGGCAGCACAATAGAGGTCCAAATATCTTTTAAGGGCTTGCACATATGTGTCAGATCCTTGAATGCAACATAAGACATCATAAAAAAAAGGAGGTGAGAAATTGAAACAGATTGGGATATCTTAACACTTCTTATCTGGTCAACTCCCTTTGCTTTAGATATAAATTTACTCAAGGCTTATGCAATTAGGAGAAAAATAAAAGGGGAGAGAGAGAGAAACTTTGTATTAGACCCCTTGATGCTTGGAAGAACTTGGATGGAGCCTCGTTAATTAGTAATGCAAAGGAAGTCGATTGAATACACCCCATTATCTAGTTCACTACAGATAACATCATTCCCATTTTTAGAAAAACATGTCTCAGAAAGTTCCAGTCTACTCTATCGTAGGATTTAAAAAGTTATATCTTGAGGATGACTGTTTTGAGGTTCTTAACCTTGACCGAGTGAAGCACCTCCTATGCTACTGATACTTCATTGCGGATTTGTCTATGTTGAAGGAAGCCAAATTGTTCCTATGAAATGATTTCTCTCAATATTTTTATTCAGACACCTCACTAGGACCTTAGATATTGGTTTTTAGACCAGATTACAACAAGACATGGGACTATAATATTTAAAGGTCATTCCATCTTGCTTCTTGGTAATTAGACATAAAAAGGTAGAATTGAGAGCACCCAGGACCTTTACCGATCTCTGGGACTCTTTGATTGCTTTATAGAGGTCATCTTTTATCAGGTCGTAGAAAACTTGAAAGAACTATACCGTAAAACTATCGGGTCCTAGGCTCTTTCCTTTCTGCATTGAGGAAAGGGCTACAAGGATCTCTAGTTCAGTCACCTCTTTCTATAAGGATTTGTTCATGTCCTTGGTGAAGATGGCTAGAAATTTGGCTACAACCTCCAATATATTGTTGATTTTTCTCATTCTCGGATATTGATAGTTATTGCCTTATGATTTCAAAACAATATTCACTTTCATACCACAATTATCATAGAATAACTATACACTGAAAATATCAAATATAACAATGCAGCGGAAATAACAAGATCTAGAAATATTAACCATGCACAGTAGACACAAGAACACAAGAATTTATCCTGGGAAACCCAATCCTTGGGAGAAAACCCAACAACCTTTCTTAGAAGAATCAATTCAAGAGTTCACAAGTTTACCACCATAATAAATAGACCAAGAGATAATACAGAGTCACCTCCCAAGACTAGTGCAACTCTCCAAGAGGTAGCACACAAGATAGTACACCAAGAAATTTGCAGTTGCATCGTCTTCTACCCCTCCTTCAAACTTGCACCTTCTTTTCCTTGAGTGAGAGCTTGTGTGTGTGTTCAAATGAGGAGACATCAACCCTTATTTATAATCATCAAGTCACTTTTCTGGTGGGGCCGACTTCTCTTCTTGGATATTAAATTTTCTCTTTATTATTTTCCAATGGGGCCAAATTTTCTTCCTGGGTCTTCATTTTCACTTTAATATTTTCCAGTGGGGCCGAGTTCTCTTATGTGGTCTTCAATTTTCTTCCCGGGACTTATTTAATGGTTTCTAGTATTTCCTTATGGAGAATGACTTCCCGAAGTTGCAAAACTTCAACACTCCCTCTCAACAAGGGAGGCATTCTCCATTCTTGAATTTCTTCCTTCATAGAAAGGTTGTCCTTGATCCTAATTGATGTAGTCTTCTATGGCATGCACCTAGTTGATGTATAATTATACCACATAGAACCTAGTTGATGTATGCTTATCCCACATAACACCTTGGGTCTCCATCGGTCCTTGTCAAGTCACATGATCAAGGATAAAGACCACACATGGGCCACTCTCCTTAGCCAATTCACATGGCCATCGGAGGAGAATGTCTACCCGATGCTAATACACGGAGAAAATCAACGTCTTGGGACATTCTCCTTATCCAAGTCACATGGCCATCCAAGGAGAATGTCTTCCCAATGTTAATACATGGAAAACATCAAATCCCTATACCATTCTCCTTAGCCAAGTCACATGGCCATAGAATGAGAATGTTTGTCCGATGCATATGTACCTCGATTCTTCATCAGTCCTTGATCAAGTCGCATGATCAAGGATAAAGACTACACCTAGGCCATTATCCTTAGCTAAATCACATGGCCATCAGAGGAGAATGTCTTCCCTGTACTGCCATCTAGAGAAGCATCAACACCTCGAGTCTTTGTCGGTCCTTGTCAATTCACATGATCAAGGTTAAAGACTTTGCTTGGGCCATTCTCCTTCACTAAGTCACATGACCATCAAAGGAGAATGTCTACTCAATTTTGCCCAAAATATTAACACTCCCTCTCAGCAAGGGATAAATTTTTCATCATGCCAAGCTTGTCCTTGAAGTATTTGAACTTCTCCTTCAACAGAGGTTTGGTGAGAATGTATGCAATCTACTCATCTATGGATATGTACTGAAGCTTCATTTCTCCCTTTTGTACCATGTCTTGGATGAAGTCCTGCAAGAATCCACACTGCTTCACAACTTTTTATATTGGTTGTGATATACTCTGTCTCTACTGTACTGAGTGCTATAGAAATTGTAACCGATCCCAAGAACCTTGAGGTGATTAATCTGTCTACTGCACTCCCTGCCCAGTTAGAATTTCTATATCCCTCCAGCTTCACTTCACCACCTGAGACATATCTGAGTCCATATCCAATTGTACCATGTAGGTACCTCAGCACATGCTTTGTTGCAACCCAATGGTAGTGTCTCGGTTCTACCATAAACTAGCTCAAGGTGCTCACTGCAAAGAGAATGTGCGGCTTGGTGTTAACTAGGTACATTAGGGATTCGATCAACTACCTGTACATCATGGGATCTACCATGTTGAAATATTTTCCAATACTGAGAGGGGGGGGGGGGTGAATCAATATTGCTTCTTCTTTTAAAATTTTAACAATTATTAATTAATCATAACAATTGATCAACGCGAAAGTACTGAATACATAAATTTAAATATAACAATAACAATTAAAAGTTACAATTGTGTGAGAGACACCAATATCTCTCTTCTTTTGAGCACCAACTCAAGGAAACACCAATCCCTTGGTTTTAGAGCACCAACTCTAGGAAGCACCAACTCCCTTGTTTAAGAGCACCAACTCCCTTGTGAAATAATATTTAACCTGCAAAGGATTGCAATCCTCCCGAGCTCCTCCCTACCACCCTCACTGCATAAAATGTTTACAGTTTCTTTCTTGGACTCTGCTCCTTCTTTTGATTTTCTAATTTAGACTCCAGAGACACTTTCCTTCTTACCATGTTTCTTTGTTTATATAGTATCTCAAGAGGTATATGATATTGAAACAATGTGTGTTTTTAATAAAAGATCAAATGAACCAATGTGTATTTTTAATAATAAAACATTGCACCTCTTCATTTAATGAACACAAATGCCGATTTTTTTTGTTTATTAATTTATTTTAATTTAAAAAGGAGTCCAAATCAGATAGTTATTTTCATATGAATATTCTGGAGCAATGAAAATGAATTTTAAAATTCTACGACATGGGTTTTGTGCAGAACATGCCCAATTAGCCAACAATTGACAGTTTCCCCATAAAATGTGCGAGGTGGATGGTACAAGAGGTTCTTTGAAGGAAAATTGCTAAGATTTGTATACCATATCCTTGACACTTGTTGTATTCTATTGAAGCCCCATATTTGACCCTTTCTTCTTGTATTTAGAGCACAACAACTTCGTTTTGAGGTTCCATTGTAAAGGTATTCCAATTATATCTTCATGGAGTGAACAAGCCCTTCACTTATGTTCAATTGATTCTTCTGTGAATGGATGCCAATAACATAATTCAACATCAACTTTTTCTAGGATACTGATATGAATACATAAACATTAAACACACCAAATCTAAATCTGAAGCAGAATCACTCAACTTATTCAAATTTGTCTCCATATGTATAGCCATGGACTTGCAGTCCATCATATTGAACCTCATCATTATCCCCTGACTGAGGAAGATTTAATATGATCTCTGTCACACCTCTAAACCCAATAAATAGTACATCTGACCAAATTCCTCCACTTCGAACTCTGAGGTCAAATCCCTCTGATAATGAGTCACTATGTTCCATATCATGAACATATAGCACAAACATCAATGGATCATCATCAACAAACTTGTGGTAATGGTTGGAATCTGCATCATTATTAGTTAAAAGCAAGCTCATCTAGTATTCATCGATCATGGAGTACCATGCTTACTCTTGAAACATGAATCCCTTTTAGTCTGTATGATCTCTAGAGTCATATGCTCTCTGAAGTCTGATCTCTTATGAACTATCCTGGGAGGTTGCTCCTCCCTACTGGATCCGGAGGGTTGACTCCTTCTGAACATGGGATCCTTCTAAGATGATACTTGGTGGGGCCACCTTCCTCACCACTAGTGGAGCCACCTACTACTCCCCATAACTCCTTGCATCTTGAAAAGTGTCACAAAGCCATACTGGCCTCTTCCTGGCCACAACATCATCTCTAGGTAGGTCCAATGGTTCTGTTGGCTCCTCTTGATAGTCTGGGGGACAAATAGCTAGACTGTGCGATCATCCTCCAGAGCCTTTTGCTCCTCATTTCTAATATCCATATGAGACACACTGTATCCAAAGTGTATCCATCTTTCCAGAATATTATGTCCTCGTATCCTTCGATACATGGAAGTATAGTTTCATGTCCACATCTCCATGTATGGATAGTCTGCTCCATGTCTTAAACCAAATATCATCTAACTTGTTTCCATATGCAAATGTCATCATATCTCCCTCTCAGATCTATCACCTGTGACCTTCTCGGAACAAAAAAAACGAGAATAATGTCAAGAACAAGAACAACACTTTCTAGTGTTGTGACCAATCATTCCTCCACGATAACTTGCTCGAAACAAGACAAGAACATAAAACATTTCCATGGTAACCTCCATTGCATTTCTTGAGACAAATATGAAAACAAGAACACAAAAAATCAATGACATCTTTATGGTAAAGGAAGGAGAAGGACATATCTTCAAAAGAAATATTATTTTTGTAGTTCATTTGCTAGCTCATCAATCTTAGATTCCTTTGTCTTCTTTTGTGGTGGATTCTCATCAACATTGGTTGTTTATGCATGATTCCTTACCTTCCTTTTCTTTCTAGGAAATTAGAAAGAAAAATGACCAAATGTATTACAATTAAAGCATCTAATCTTTGAGAGGTCTTTCTTTTTCTATTTTCAGACTGGAGTTGATCCTTCATTTGTATTTTTCTTTCCAAAATTTATTCTTACTTTATCTCTTCTTGCATGATTTGCAAGTGCTTGAGTCCCTTCATCCTGGGGTTTCTGCAATCTATTCTTGGACAATACTCGGGCCTCTTCTTGGACACAATCATTCCATAATCGATCAAATTGAGGCAACTACTCTCGTCCACAAATACTTTGAAAAAATGACTCCCATGAGAAAGGAAATCCATGAAGGGTTACTGTAACAATATCAACATCATCAAACTTGTGTCCAATGTCTTGAAGTTGATCTCTCAATTGGGACACCTTCACAAATTAAGTGGCAATTGAATCTGATTTGCTCATCATGATGCAACAGAGTTGATTTCTCAAGGCGAGCTTCCTACTAATGTTCTTACTTTCAAATAATCCCACCAAGGAATCAAACATCTCTTTGGCAGTTTTCAAATTAGCAATGTGTGGAATTAAATGGTATCTTACAAAATCTATCAAGATTCTCTTAGTCTTTGCTTCATTCCTTTTGTGTTTGGCTTTCTCTTCATCACTCTCTCGTTCCGAGATCTTTTCTTTTACATACTTTTGAATCTCATTTTCATCTAACAAAAAGAGTATGCTGGACTTCCAAGATCTGAAGTTTTTAGCACCATCCAACCTTTCTTCTAGCTTCAGACTGGTCACCATCTTTACTTTGACCAAAAATTAACCTTTGACCAAAAGTCAACTTTGACCAGAAAGATAAGCTTTGACTTTGACCAAAATTCAACCTTGACGTTTTAGCAAGATAAGAGCACCAGTAGGTGCGCTAGGTTAGGGCAAGTTGATCTATGCCAAAATTTGGCCCAACGTCCTCCAATAAATTTTTCAACGAGCTTTACAAAGGTTCAGGTCAGTGCAATGACGGTTAACTATGAAGTGACAATATTTCAATAAGGCTATGATACCATGTTGATTTTTCTGATTCTCATATCTTGATATTTATTGTCATATGATTTCAAAACAAGATTCACTTTCATACCGCAATTATCATAGAATATATATACACTAAAAATCTCAACTATAACAATGTAGTGAAAATAACAAGATCTAGAAATATTAACCATGTACAATAGACACACAAATGCAAGAGTTTATCATGGGAAACCCAATCCTTGGGAGAAAACCCAACAGCCTTTCTTATAAGAATAAATTCAAAAGTTCACAAGTTTACCACCATAAGAAATAGACCAAGAGATAATACAGAGTCACCTCCCAAGACTAGCGCAACTCTCCAAGAGGTAGTGCACACGATAATACACCAATAAATTTGTAGTTGTAGCATCTTCTACCCCTCCTTCAAACTTGTGAATTATTTTCCTTGAGTGAGAGATTGTGTGTGTGTGTTCAAATGAGGATATGCCAACCCTTATTTATAATCATCAAGTCACTTTTCTGGTGGGACCGACTTCTCTTCCTGGATATTAAATTTTTCTCTTTATTATTTTCCAGTGGGGCTCACTTTTTTTCCTGGGTCTTCATTTTCAGTTTAATATTTTCCAGTAGGGCCGAATTCTCCTATGTGGTATTCAATTTGCTTCTTGGGACTTCTTTAATGGTTTTTAGTATTTCCTTATGGAGAATGACTACCCGAAGTTGAAAAAATTCAACATATATTCTGAATGGGACTTCCTATAGGGGCTTGAAATAGGGATTGGAAAAAGCTATCCCCTACCTCTACCTTCTCTTCAAAAGAGCTTACCAACCTTCCATCTGTTGTTTTTCCCATATAGTGTTGAGATTTTTGCTCAAGTTAGCAAAGTGATGAAATTATTTTGAGTTATTGTCATTGGCGCTGAGCCAAAGGGCCCTACTCTTTAAGGTAAGCTTTAAGTTGAAAAAAAAAGTGGGACCTTTTATTGTAAACAACGGAGAAATTTTGTAGGATGCAGAGAAACTTCTTCAGGAAATGGGATTCCACCAATGTGAAATGTGGATCTATGATCCTCATGCCATTATTTCAGCTAAAAGGATAGAACTTAATTTAAAAGGAGTTGAGATTGAAAAACTAAAGAAATCGGTGTCTGTACAGAATGATGAAATCAAAATTTTCAAGGAGCAACGAAAGGACAAAGAGAAAATCATTAAACAATACTAGAAGAAAAAATCCAAACTATAGGGAGATGTAGAGCAATTACATGGAAAACTAGTTGGTAAACCATATTTGATAGGTGCAAGACATATCATCTGAGACCAAGTCATCACAGAGGTTACTAAAATATGGGACTATTTCAAATTAATTGGAGAGGAAGACTCATTAACCAATGAAATAGATAAGGTTATACATCAAGGTTTTCAAGAATTGGGAAATAGACCATAAATAAAAATAAAAATGATAAAATCTCTTAATTCCATGTCAAAGGAAGAGCTAAGAAAAAGGGATTCAAAGATAGAACTTCAATGGTAATGGATACAAAAAAATATTTTACTAAATGAATTTTGATCCAGTAGGCCCATAACAAATGCATTGTGGTCAAAAGGAATGTCGAACTTTTCTCCAATACGTTTGATAAGTTAATACAGATGGGTTTACCTACTTTCTGGAGTAAGAAAGGGGGAATTTTGACCTTTGAAAATTATAGATAGAGTTTGTTTAAATTTAGAGAAAGTGACAATAAGTTTAATGAAATGACTAGAGTTATAAGAGGTCAAGCAATAGTACTGGACAACTTGATAGATGATTTTAATTTTCTATGGTAGACTAAACATATGTTCTTAACAACTCCAACATATGACAAGTATATTGAATTAGATACCACATATAGGAGAATGGTGGCTTACCAAGACCCTTCAAATGAGAATTAGCAAGTTCTAATTCAGTTAATACGGGAATGAGTCATCAAAACACCAACAACTAGGAGATGTAATGGGAAAATTGTTGGATTACTGAGAGGGGGGTGAATTAGTAATAGAGTAATTCAATCCTTTTTAACCACAATATGCAAGTGTTATATCAATGTATCATTATCATCCAATAGTTGCAGAGTAAATAAAAAATGAACAAATGAGAAATCATACACATACAAAGTACACCATTGTTTTTACGTGGAAACCCAAAGCGGGAGAAAACCACATAATGCTTTTTCTTATATGTCTTTAAGAATTACATTCATTGGAAGCACCAACTTCCTTTGTTTTCCAGCTACAACTGGAAGGAGGCTCCAACCCCCTAATTTCTCAGGCTACAACCTGAGGGAAGATCCAACTGCCTAATTCTCTAGCTACAACCAGAAGGAGGCTACGACCCCCTATGTTCTCTGGCTACAACCGGAAGGTGGCTACACTCACATGTCCTTGCCCTGTCCAACCGCCCTGATGTATAAGTAAAATGATGGAACCACTATCAAACTATCACTGTGAGATATATTGTTGTAAACTTGTACCAATAAACCTGCACCAAACAACATGAACCATGTATCAACCATGCATCAACATGTACCTCAACCTGTAATCAACCTGTACCATAAACAAGTGCATCAACCATGCACCAACCTGTACTAAACAACCTG
>SNQJ01S0007531.1:324278-354290 GCA_010110895.2 Picea sitchensis | reverse complement strand
GAATTTATTCATGTATGCAATTTTTGTCATTCTCCCGAACTAGTGCAAGAAGCGAATGGGATGGGTTTCCCAAGACGTTCACAAGAAGGTTGGCAGCACTGTTAGAGGTCACCAACCTTCTTTAGATATGTAATTTTCTGATTTAGGTTTGCCTGAAAACCGATCAATGCAACATAACCGTTCTAGTTAAAAAAAAAAAATATGCAATCAAAAGAAAAGAAAATTAATTAATATCAAAGAAGTCCCAATCACAAGATATGCTATATAAGAAATGAATATTAATGTGAAAATGAAAATGAAAGTCTTAATCATCATCAAAAACTTACAAGAGGAAGAGAATATTAATAACTAAATTTGATCATAATATATATGAGCTTATTAATAAATGGGTATAAATTTCAAATAGAATTTTGGTATAAATTTTAATCATATTTTTTCTTTTAAAAGTAAAAATTGAATATAAATATTTGGAATAAATTCTAATTATTTTTTTCAAAAATATATAAAGTTTTTTATAAATTAATTTATTTTTCAAATATACAATTAAAATAAGAGAATATTAATATAAAACTGAAAATGTAAATATATACTACTAAAAGAAAAAAATAATATTAAAAAGGTAAAAAAAAATAATATTAATATAAAAAAAAAGTCCTAATAGATTTATTAAGTAAATATAATTCTTAATTTTGAAGTAAGATTTAAAATTGTTTATAAGTGGAAGAGGCCATCTTTCTTAGATAGAAGAAAACATGTTAATAGGTTAACAACTCTAGATCTAGAGAGGCTCTTAGTAGGAGTGAATATCTATCTCTTATGAACCACCAACCAGTTATTTTAAGTGATCTTGTTTTCCTTATGAACCATCAATAAGTTATTTCAAGTGATCTTGTTTTCCTTAAATAAGGATGATAAGAACCATCAACAAGTTATTTCAATAGGTATGGTTTTAGTTGAATAAGAATAATAAGTCAATTCTCATTGACAAATATCAACCAATAATAAATAACCTTACTATCAATTAACAACTAAATTATAACAAATTATATAATTTTCAAAAAAGATAATAATAATAAAATATCAATTTACAACTAAATAATAATAAATTTTATCATTTTCAAAAACAAATAATACTTAAAACTATAACTTTAAGAAATAAATAATTTATAACAAAATAAAAATAAAAATAAAAAATAAACTGCTTTTTATAATTGAATTATAAAAAGTAAAGTGAACCCCTTTCCGATATTAAAGAAAATAACCTAAAAGATATAAAATACTAAATAAGATTTACCAAAACCCTGATAGGAGATTTTCATAGACAAATGCATTTATTCGTCATTTCATCAAAAACTAAAATAATAGAGAAAAGTAAAAGTTCGTACTTGTACGCCCACCCTTTTAACGAATCATGTTAATAAAATAAAGTGAAAAAAATTAACTTTCGATATATAATTTAAAAATTAATATTTTTCTTTAATATTTAATAAATTTTCATTTAAAAATTAATATTTTTATTTAATATTTAATAAATTTTCATTTAATAATTGTATATAATTTGAGTTTATTTAGTAATGGGATATAATTTGAGTGATTGAAAAAATAAATTATTTTTTACTAAAATTTAAATCTTCTTTTAATAAAATGTTATTTAAACAAAAATTAATTTAAATTAAAAATATATATATATCATCACTTACATCAAATCAAAAAAAATAATTTAAATTAAAAAAAAAATATTTTTCTTCACTTAAATCAAGTCAGAATTATGCAAATTTCTCATTTTATCAATTTGAGATGTCTATTTTGATGTTTAATAAATTTCCATTTAAATCAAACTGAATCTATGTAAATCTCTCATTTCATGGCCCGGACTTAGAAATATTTCTCCATCATCATTAAATATAACTTCATTTAAATTAAAATAATTTTGTAAAATTTCTCATTTTATCATGTAAAATGAAATATCTTTTTTAATACTTAATAAATTTCCACTTAAATAAAATAAATCATAAAATAAATCATCTGATATATTTCTGTTTTCCAAGGAAAAAAATTCCCTCAATTATATTCAAAAGGCATATAATTTTTTTACATCTTCATAGCTTCTCCAAGAGAGTATTATCCCCAATAACTTAAACAACTTCAGAAACTTTTCAGAGAGAGTATTGTCCAAATCGTCCAAAAGAGATAGTCAACAAAAGACTAATCTTTAGACCCAAAACTAAGTGCTTACAGTCCTTTTCTAATGAGATTTTCAACATTCCAAAAAGGAGAAAATATAAAATAGCTACTTCCAAAAGATAGGACTAGACTCTAGAAACCAAAAATACAAAAAACAGAGAAACACAGTCCTCTCAAAAGACTGTGAAGACTAGAAACTTTCCCTATCAACTTAGTGGATTCTGAAAAGTCTTTCTGAAATCTGATATATTTCTTGATCCTTAATAACTTAATACTTAAATAAAAATAGATTAATAATACTTACCAAATCTCCACTTAAAAGATATGAATCTCACATTTCATGAAATTTGGATTTACCTGAATCTCACATTCCATCAAATGTGATTTGGCATCTATACAAATCTCCCATTTTATCATTTAATAAATCTCCACTTTCATTTTATCATTAACAAATCTCCACTTAAATAAATAAGAATGTGACCTGGATCTCTGTAAATCTGTCATTTTATCATGCAACTTGAAATATCCCTCTGGCCTAAAATAAATTTCCACTTAAATCAAAATGTATCTCTGAATATCTCATTTCATCAAATGTGACTTGATAATCAATTAAAAACATCTCTTTGCCAAGCTATTGAAAAGTTTCAGAACATTAAAAATCACTAACAACAATGTAGTATATGCATATAAATCAGTATATGCATATAAATCAGGACATGCATACATATAACAATGAGTCTGCTTGAATTGTTCCCAGAATTTTGATCAAATAAGGAAATGTAGTATATGCATATAAATCAGGACATGCATACATATAACAATAAGTCTGTGCTTGAAATCTTCCCAGAATTTGGATCAAATAAGGAAACAGTACTTTTAATTAATTTCTTTGCCAAGCTATTGAAAATGTTTCAGAACATTAAAAATCACTAACAACAATGTAGTATACGCATATAAATCAGGACATGCATACATATAACAATGAGTCTGTGCTTGAATTGTTCCCAGAATTTGGATCAAATAAGGAAACAGTGTTTTTAATTAATTCAGAGCAAGTAAGGAAAATATTGCTTCTGGGTCATCATTAGATTCAAATCAATGGGCCAAATGCTCACAGTCTCCAACATAGAGCCTCACAAGTACATTGCACATTTAAATTTAGATGGTCAAAAGAATTGAAGTTATAATAAAAAATGAGATTAGTTTAATAAACTAATCTGTGTGAATACATTTTTCAGGTAACATTTTTTTTTTTTTGGAAAATCCATATGTATTTCTTCGAAATTCTCATTTAAAGGATAATATCCAAGATAAACTTTAGATTTTTCATTTACACAATATCAGGTTAACAACAAGACTAAAAGCCGTCACAATAATATATTCATTATAACTTCAACATATCAGTAATAGAAATAGAACTTGAAAAAGTAAAAGATAACACTCCATCTCACAACCACACAAACTAGACCCAATTGACAGTAATCTGTAAAAATATATTTAAAATCTGTGCATTTTAGAATGGTTTGTTTCTACCTTTCTAGCCTTATTTCTACACCATAATTACCTCTGATTCAGTGAAAATAGATCTGTAAAGAATATAAGAAGGCCAAAACAGAAGACAGATACTAGATATATAGTTTAAGTCACAGGTGATTATCAAACTTATGTGACAGGCGGAAAGCCCTGTAACTATGAATGAGGAATCCAAAAAATATAGAATGTACAGGTTTGTAAATTTTTATTCCTCCCATAGATCCTGTAGTGATACTTTCAAAGATGAAAACCAGACTCATAAAAACAGAAACAGGTATGAACACCATTTCCTTTAAATTGCATTAACATATTTGTCTGCTTCGGCACATTTTGCATAAAACACATAATATATAATATATCCATGAATGAATTTCTATGAGCAGAAAATACATACAGCAGAGTACGAAAGGGCTTCATCATTCAGCAAGCTGGCTGGCTGGCTACTCTCTTCCATCTACCCTACAAATTCAAAGATTATTTTAAAGCATCCTGCTATAACTTCCATCAAGAATAATTATCATCTTTCGTCGAAACTCTAGTCCTCCATTGTTATTTTCGCCATTGATTCCATGGCAAAAATCCTGTACAAACTCAACAAGTATAGTAGAAATCAAAGAACAAGAAGGACGGACTGCAGAAACAAGGTGAGGACAGCGGCGAAGCGGAGATTGAGCGGAGCGGAAGCGGAAGGAGTGTACAGGTAGTAATATGGGTAGTATGGGTAATACGAACTACGGCCGTTTGGCGGCGGAGACGGCGGGGTATAGCTGGTTTCTGGGGTCGAAGGCGGAGGCGGAGCATAGATGGTGTCTGCGACAGAAGGCGGCGGTGGTGGAGTATTATTGTTGTCTGCTTCCGAAGGCGGTGGTGGACTTGGCGGATCGCCGCCGCTGGTGCCCGAAGGTGGCGGAGGAGGTAAGATGTAATTGTATGGAGCGGTGGGCGGGTATTTGTACCCGCCCGGCGAAGAAGACGACGAGGTGGGCGGAGGAGGGACCGAAGAAGACGGGGTTGGGTTAGACGGGGAGGAGGAAGACGATGGCGGCGGAGGGCACTCGCCAACGAGCGGAGCAAGAGGCGGAGGAGGCGGCGGAGGAGCGGGGTCAGTGCAAGGGTTAAGGCAGGTGTCGCAGTGTGTACAGAGAGTAGAGGAGGGAGAAGTAGGGCTGTCGAAGTAGTACAGTTTCTCCGTTTTCTTCAAGGCCGAAGCCACTGAAATCCACACAAACATCATCAACAGCACCACCAGTAGGTTGAGCTTTCCCATGGCAATGGAGCTAAGAATCGAACCCGAGACCTGCGCCTCAACAAAACAAATCTGCTGGGAATGGAACACAAAACCACTTGTGTGTTTCAACAAAAGTCCGCTGGGAATCGAACCCAGGACTGTGCTTCAACAAATCTACTGCAATGCAATTCAATGCAGTATGCACAACCAGCAAAATCTTCTTATTCTTACATTTATATATTGAATGGAGAAAATGCGAAAGTACTCACTGGCTGCTGGCTGCTGGCTTTTGGCTTCTGGCTTTAGGTTGAGCTTCTTATCCAAACTCAGTCTCGGTCTGGAACTGAACTCAATGAAAGGGCAATTGGGTACTGAGGGAAAGGCTGTGGCTTATATGGGTAGCCATGGAAATTCTTCTTTATTTTGAATAATGTTGAAATATTCCACTCAGTCTAGTATGTCTGTGTGTGAATCCATGGGCTGAAAGTGATAAAATGCTGTCAGTCATTTCCTTTGTGTTGGACTTTGCTTTGCTGTGCTTTTGATTGAGTGGACACAATCAACATCACCTTGAAAGTGGACACCACCAAAGGCCAAAGGAAAGATTCGTTTCGTTTGACAACTCAACCCTTTGGGGGACCTTGCTTTTTCTCAGGTTGCTCTCAGTCCACTTTACTTGTGGCCTCCCATGTCTGACCTGTACCTTCACAGTTGGGGAGAATCCGAGGCAAGGGAAGTAAATACTGAGTTACCCCACAGTAACCCGAATTTTGCACAGTAAAAAGCACAAGTGTCCTTCCCTGGGCCACTGGTAAGTATCATCTAGCACTTCCCTGAAAACGTGAGTGATTTCCCTTCTCCCACAATATCAAAATTACGGACAACACTCGATTTCTGAGCATGAAAGTTGATGCTTGGCGGGCCATGGCGTGCCCAGTTGATCGCCAAATTTTCTTGACCTGCGAGAATTAGATCTCACAATGTGGTAACTAACATACACACGTAGATTCGATCTGATACAGCCAATACAAAACCAGGGCGTACATTCCATCTGATACAGCAATATTCGGTGCAATGGTTTATTTATATACTATTATTGATCCATGTTAACACAATTATTAGTCCCTGCGGCTAGCAGAGACTATTGTGGCCATTTTATCACTAGTTTGAGTCGTACAAAACATTCTGCAAAATTTACTTAAAATGTTTAACTAATTTTTATGTTTAAATATAATTTTAATTATTTTGGGACTGTGTTTCAGATGTTTTTTAAATAGAATTTTCTCAATTCTTATTGACATTATTGCCTTGTAAAAAAAAAAATTACAATAGAGGGTTGGTAGTTTTAATGGATTCGTTGTGTTTAGAATGGTCTAACTCTGTTTTTTTTGGCCTTAATGTTTTGTTGAAAAGGTGGAAGAAAACATAAGACCATATTTTGAACTATGTGGAGATCTTTGCCTTTGAGAGTCCTCCCTATGCCTTCAAACACAGAGAGCAATGTAATTTGGCTTCTAGTAAGTTCATGAGCAATGACTTTTTATCAATTCCTACTCTTCTACATACTCTTCATTACATAGGAGGTGGTAGTTTTAATGGATTAGTTGTGTTTAGAATGCTCTAACTCTGGTTTTTTTTTTTAATGTTTTGTTGAATGCAGAGGTGGAACAAATCATTGTTAAGACCACATTTTGAACCATGTTGAGATCTTTTGAGAGTCCTCCATATGCCTTCAAACACAGAGAGCGATGTAATTTTGCTTCTGGCAAGTTACGTGAGCAATCACTTGTTATCTCATCCTCGTCTTCTCCATCTTCTTCATTAATACCAAACTCGTCTTCAATTATCGAATGCCTCCTTTGATTTTCCCTTCTTTGTACTCTCAACCATTGAAGTATATTTACAAGGGTGGATTGTACTGCCACTCTCTTCATTTGCAAGGTTGCAAGGAACCATGTGTGAAGCTATGGGAAGCCACCGAGAAGTAGAGGTTATTTTTTTTACCCTTTTGATCTCCTAGGATTTGAATCTAGGACCTTTGGTATTGGCCTCAAAGGGAACAACAACCCAAATTTCCTCCTTGAATTCTTCTACAATGTTCTTCTTTTGGATATTGCTCAAAGATAATAAACTATCAAAACTAGTCCTACCCATGCAAGAATTCCCACATTCCATGGTTTCCCAACATAGAATGTGGGTTCAAATCTCATAACAATATATACACATGTAATATGGATAATGTATCGAGAGACTCAAAACACAATACAATGAAAAGGGGCCTTCTATCATCATATAAAATCTGGTTTCAATCCATTAAAACAAATCTGACCTCTTCTGGAAGATTTCTCTTCTACACTATGTTTATAGCTTGCTTCCCATGTGGATCAAATTTCAAGTTGGGATTCAAGTGGATTTTATGATTGTTTTCTACGAGCATCTCATTTTGAATGCAAGTTCCTCATTATCGATAACACAAAAGTGAGTATTGCTTTCAATTTGTTTATAAGAATTCTTAAGTAAAGATAGAGCTCTTATTGAAGGAATGTGTTGAGAATCTAAGTTGGATTCTTTCTACAAAACTAACCTAGTCCAAAGATTCAATTTGAGCTAAGTTTTTGGGGGGCTCAATTACCTCATATTTTGGGTTTATTAAATGATCTACTAATTAGTTGTTGTGTTGCAGAGTGGAGATTTTTCAAAGATGTTGATGGGGGGTGTTATCATTGAAAAATCGTCTGCAACATTGCACACAATGGTTAAGGAAAAATATCAATGTCGGCAACAATTAGTCCACCTACAACACCAAAATTCATCCAGAAGGAAAAAAAAACTATATAATTGGGTCAAAAATTGAAGTGCGCAGATTCACCAAAGAAAGTGCATGCACAGTGCGCAGCATGCGCAGGCCAACACAGGCCTTAGCGTGCAAAATGCGCGACTATCTACGAGAAAAGTCGTGCACTTCTATGAACGACGCATTTATGGATCTTGTCGGCCCCTCAACCACTTCTAGTCCGACCCCCAACATGATTCGACACTCATATCTAAGCGAAATCTAGCTTGGGGGCTGGTCAAGGACTAGAGGGTGCCCTAAAAGGCCCCTTGTTCACACTATGAACCAATTACATTTTTCCATGAACGGATGCTATAAATAAGAGCCATGGGTGTGCTAAGAAACCAAGATCTTCAAAGTATTGTTATGTTGCAAGAATTCTTCCTTGAGAATCCTCTTTTCTCTTTGAAGCCTTCAAGCACCATTGCAATAGGCCATTCCACTCACCTCTTGAGGGAATAGGCATTGTTTTTCTTCACCATTTGTCATTTCTTCCATTGTAAGGAGAGAAGAGCTCTCAATTAGGGAACTCAAGAGCTCTCCCAAGGAGGAAGAGGGGACTCATAAGTCTCTGCCTTTATCTACGGTTTTTTTCCTACTAATCTATTGATCCATTGGTAGCATTATGTTGGTCATTGTTTGATTTTCATGGTTCTAAGTTTCTCAAGCTTTATAACATTTATTTCTTAGTTATTTTTAGTTGTATTTCTTTTTTTTCATGTGTGTTTGGTTTGTCTAACCCACTCACAAACTTTTGTCTTGTTTAGTATGCTTATCTAAATATATAAGTGTTGTTGTTTTTCTCACCCAAGTGACAAAACCAACACAACAGATTGGCGACCATACTGGGGATTGGTATCAAATTCATCCCTATTTGAGCCTTGAGAGCACTTCATTTTGATTGTTTTTCCTTACAGGTACCAAAACCTTCCTAGCCCAACTTGCCAAAGTCAAAATTCAGAGTTGAGGAAGGAGTATTTCACTTGGAAATTTCTCCCTCAATGCGTGACAAGAAGTGTGCGGCTTTTCAGGCCAATAGACGCGCACTATGCGCGAAACAGGCTTCATTACACTGCGCATTGTGCGCCCTCTGCGCGCCTGTCAGAACTGTAACCCACGCATAAGTCCAGTTTTTCAAAATTGTAAGGGTTTTTATGAATGGTTTGAGGGCCCCTAGCCTTCATATTTTTATTTTCATGCACTTTGTAAGGAACTACACTCTACTTAGAGTCCTTTCTCATAAGAAACGTTAGCTAACATAGGCACTTAGGGGGTAAAAAGAATCATTATTCTCCTCTTTTTCTTTGTTTCCACATGGATGGCTCATTTGGCTTGTAAAATTTTAAGTTGAAGTTATTACTTTCATACACAATCACTTAAATTGGGACTAGAAGTTAATTTTGACCCTCAAGTATGCTCTTCCCCCGGACCTTAGTGTGATCTCGGGAATCAGAAAGGTGGTTAAAATGACATTTCATCTCCCTTAAAAAAAAATCTTTAGGAGAGGACAAAGCCCCCCTAGGGTTCCTCTTAGTTTTTTTAAACCATCTTAAAGCTTTGTAAGGGCCCATACATGCCCACATGTTTGCAATCTTAGGATAGTTTCTTAAAATGATTTCTTAGTTTAGAACACAATCTAGGGAAGTTAAAAGATCAAAGTAATGGGCCCATACATGCCCACATGTCTACAAATCTAGGATAGTTTCAAAGCTTTCTTAGTATAGACAACATTTTAGGGAGTTTAAAGGATTTTTAAGGACCCATATGTCCACATTTTTAGTTCTTTAGGGATTTAAATATTCCACAAGGTTGTACCAAAGACACATAGTAAGCTAGGTAAAGAAGATTTGTAAGGACCACAGAAAGTCCACATGCTGCAATCTCACACTTAACTTATTAAAATATTTGCACACTTGTCACTTGCTTGCACACAAAGACACTCCTCACACATAATTTCTATTAGAATAGTGGAGGTCGAAGTAGGTTTTCTCCAAAAGAATTCCAAAAGATCTAACCACTTCTTTGGAAATTATCCACACCCATTAATTCAAACGAGGTTGGTCCATGACCCCAATCTCTCAGCCCACCACATCTAAATTTTTTCTAAAAACGCACTAAATTTTCCTCCACAGGGGGTGCCAAAAGAATTTTTTTAGTTTAGGTAGGATCTCGGGGGTAGGCATCCAAATAACCCCCCGTTATTAGGTTCTCACATTTTCAAACAATAGAAGTTGAGAAATAGGGAACTTTCAAATCCTCCAAGTCAAGTGTTCCTACACCATAAGGCAAGGAGATACCTGTGAAGGGTTGAAGGCTGAGGTCCGGTTGTTCTGCGCATTCCTCCTTGAGTCACCCAACTCTTGTGAGGGCATCCAGCCCGTGACCCATTTCTGAGGCCAAAAATCTAAATGTCTCACTTTGACTGAGGTACATAGTGGCCAGAACTTAGGACATCTACCCAGGTGGCGATTGTGGACTGCAATCGCACCTTGATCATATTTTGTGTGGCTATTGGGAAATATCTCCAGCTCTTTCAGGATATGCACCTTCTACCCCTCATTATAACTGATTACTTTAACCTTCACTAGTTCCTCTTCTGGTGGCTTTAGACCCCACTATTGAATGCTATTGGAAGGCCCAGTATTGATTGAGAGGAAGGACGATACGTCTTTTAGGACACGATCATTTGTTTTTATTTTTCCCCCACGCAGACAAAATCCACCTACCCACATGCTTGTTTATTTACAGTTGATTTATGTATGATGTTCATTTGATTACATGCAATTGTGAGTTATACTATTTTGTGAAGGTCAAAAAGATACAAATCTCTTGTTCATGTATTCATCTCTTGTCACCATTTGCACACATTCACTTTTCTAGTCGGAAACCATAGGGGACCCTCAGGATCCCTATCGTTCTAAACGCTTGCAGAATCTCCCTCCTATTCTAGGAGGAGTCCCTAGTCTTGCCAACTCACCGGCTCAACCATCTCACACCCCCGTGAGTGCTATTGTTTTGGGATCAAATTTACTTGGTTCCACTTTGCTTGGGTCAAATTCCCAAGTCCATCCATCTATCAGTTCTCCTTCGCAAGGAGGCGAGGGTCAAACTTCTTCTCAAGGGAGAAGTACAACCCCACCAAATCCCTCTCAAGGGATAGATCCATTACCTACTCACACAATGGCTGGAGCTAATCCTCCACCAAATATCCCTATGCCATACTTGTCATCCCTCAACATTCTTGATTTGACCAAACTCACAAATGATCCCATTTTGCATGACCCCACTTAGCCCAATATGCCTACAAAATTGCCTTAAGATATTCCAAAGTTTGAAGGAAAACCAAGGGATGATCCCTCCAACCATGTTATGACATTTTATTTATGGTGTTCTTCAAACAACATCATGGATGATTCCATCCACTTGAGGTTATTTCAAAAAACTCTCACGGGTTCATCAGCCAAATGGTATGTGGACGAAAAATTAGGGTCCCATATGACCTTTGAATTATTGGTCAAGGCCTTTTTGTCATTTTTTCAACTACCAGTTCATCATGATACTGGCTTAGAACTTCTCTCTTAGTTCAAAAAAACCATTTTTGTCCATATAGCCAACCACATCCATGAATGGCATCGATGACGTAGTTTGTGTAAAGAAGAAACCACCAAAGAACAACGTCTTGATTGGTTTCTCAAATCCCGCGTCTCTGTTATTGCCAAGGATGTAGCAATCACTTTTCCTCAGTCAGAAGAGGAAACCATCAGCAAGACCCAATAGTTTTACCTCATCTATGCTCAATCAGGTTACTTATACATAGTATTGCCTGATGCACCCATACCCATACCATTTGGCCAGGACAAACCTGGGATGTCTCACGTTGTGGATGGGTTGATTGGTTCTATGACCCATCTCAACCCTAATGACCACTCATCACCCACTTATGGTGCACCTAAATATCTACAACCATATGGAGGGACGTCTTATTACCCTCCTCCCACTCACCAACAGTCATATCCTATTGCTACCCCTCCACCAATGGGTGGACCCTCACCAGTACCCATGATGTGTTTGGTCTCTCAACCAAGTACGAGTTCACCTTCTACCTCCACATACAACCTTAGAACTAGTGGAAGTGCTTCAACTTCTTACATGCCATATGGATCATCTCCACAAAACAATCCATATTTTCCATTTCCTAGTCCTCCACAACCGGTTGCTCCTCCACCAGGACAACTCTTTGTTCAACCCTCTCCCATTCAATAGCTTCAGACATTTGAACAATTGAATATGGAAAATCCAGCCCATCCGTCGAATAATTCCAAGAAGAAAGGTAAAAACTGAAGCAATAACAACCCGGGACCAGGAGGAAATAACCCCCAACAAAACCATCCCACTGGGGGCAACCAGAATCAAGGCAACCAAAACCCCCAAGGGGGCACCAATAACAATCAACCACGACAAGGGAAGAACAATAATCTCTGAACTAACTTCCCTTTCACTCTATGTGGTCAATATGGACATTATACATACCATTGCCCCCAAATTGTCGACATCAAACGGATAAAAGAATCCATGAACATGCAACGCCCTCCAGCGTCGCCTGCCCCTCAGCAGGCCCCACAACAGTATTTGCAATCACCACCTCCGACTGTTTTGAAAAACCCTATTCCACACCAAGGTGTGATGAATACCCAACAAGAGGTACACCCTGCTCCACCCCAAATGGGGCAGTATCAAAACTCGGGTCCCAATCAAACTGGAAACTCGGTCGATCGCAATATCCTCCTTACCAGTGAAGAAGGAATTCTTCTGCAAACTCGTGGTCGTCAATACGGTGTTCCCTCTTAATCTACCCCAACAACCTTAGAAGTGGCTCCATCTACAACCAGACAACCATTGATGATTCCACGCCCTAAAACTGAACCAAACCCTCGTATACCTTGTATGTAGTTACGACGAAACGTACATAACCCTCATGCTAGGGCAGCCCATAACTACAGTCTGGTCGACGAATTAGCACAATCTCTTGCAGCCATGTCTGTATTAGAGGTTTTCCAAACCTGTCCATCTCAGCGGAAATCCTTGCTTTCCTCCTTGGGGGTAGTCGACCGTGCTGATACTAGACTCATCACTTTTGATCTAGATAGCGAAGAACCACGCCTCCCCACCCTGGTCACTTTTCAGATACCAGTTAAGATCTAGAACATCACATTTCATCCATGCATCATGTACAAAGTAGTATGCAAAAAAATCGGCTCACCTAAGATAGTACCATCTGTGGTCACCCTTAGAGCTTACGACAATCGCCCAACGTCCCTTGAAGGGAACTTCCAAAATGTCCCCGTAGAAATTGGGGGCAAAACCATCTTAATTGATATCGAAGTTATCGACGCCCCACTTGATTACAATATCTTGTTCGGATGTAGCTACATGTATGCTATGAGGCGGTAGCCTCTTCTGTGTTTCGAATGATGATGTTCCCCCACAACGGGAAAATCGTCACCATCGACCAACTTACACTTTATAAGCCTAATCATTCTGCCAACATTGATGACATTCTCCCCCTTATCTGCACTAGCTCAGAAGATTTTTCAGTCATCGACACGGATCACGAAATTTTCAAGGACCCATCCTTGTTGGAGGCATATCATGGAGCACCATCTCTCCTACACCCCTCAGCACAAGTGTGTGTAGTATCTTCTAATGGAACAAATATCATAGACAATACTCCTCCAACCAAGGCCCCTCCCCACATCAAAGTTCCACTAGTTGGAGAACTATTACCTCAGGAGTTCCCTGAGCACCCCACCACACCACTTATCCCATATCCCCCCCCCCTTCCCAGGGGAAAATCCCAGTTTGGGAGACAATCCCCCAATCCATTACCAAAATTCCCTTTTTCTACCCCCCACCTAGAATCCAAGCATTCCAGGTAGCTTCTACTCTCACCCTTCTAAACATGGTTCTTTCCATCCCTGTATGGTATCTCCATCCACCTACAATGGTCCCTATGCCATCTCTCCCTCCTCAGACAGAGGGATTACCGATGCAGATCCTAGTACAGGATCCTTCCACACCACCCCTGCCCCCAACTAGCAGCAACACCACCACCACTGGGGGCAGACGAAAGAAGAACGAGCCCACAACTCCACTTCCTCCCCGAGCTCAACCTCCTTACACACTATGCGAAAGACAAGGACACCCCACTAATAGATGTCTTACTCTTCCCAAGTTATGCAATCTGATCCATCTCCCTAGAGAAACCACATTGCTCATCACTCCACCAAGTACATCCACTACTACTACGGAGTCCTCAACCACACGCTTGTGCCATCTATTCAGAATATGGCCACTACACTCAACATTGCCCATCTCTACCTCAATTTCACCAAACATTAACCGCAGTATGCCAAACATCTCGCCTAGATCCAACTCAGCCACTCCCTACTAAGGCTCACATTACTTATATTCGATGTATTTTGTCGTCAAACCCCGAGCGAATGAGGTACCACCCACAATATTGGGACATGTACTTTATGTCCAGTGGTCCCTCGCACCCTATACACGATATCCCATCTACGTCCTCACCACTTGAGGACAATAACACTTACCCATTGACAGTTCCCCCTGTCACCTCCCAGGATCCCCTGTATTCTCGCATTTTTCACTGCAACGAAGATATCTTGGAGGAAATCACTACCCTTGATTTCCCATGGAATGCACTCCATCATCAAGCGTTTTTCCTCTCACAAGAGGTCTTTCACCCACCTGATCAGTAGACCCAAGATCCTGTAATCTTTCAAATCACCTCACAACACTCTCGCCAGATCAACAATAGTGTCAGTGCCAATGAAGTGGCATTGTGGGCCTACCATCCATATATAGGCCCTTTTTCCCAATTTCCAAATTCTGTTACAGGATCCCAGAGCCTTTGTTTTCCGATTCATTCTCAGCCACGAGATCCCAATCCATCCATCTACACATTCACCTTCTCCAGGTTATCATCCACACTTTTCCCCAGAGGAGCATTTTTCTCACGCCATGTTCATGTATGCATTCTCACTTTCAGTTTTAATCAAATAGCTTTCATATATTCTTTATCATCAGATATTGTTCACGTCGGGTATTTTGTTTTTTATGTGCAAGTACTTTTTCAGCAAGTTGTACAACCTCTTCAGGTATATGTTTGACACTGGCATGTAATTACTCCCTATGTTAAAAATTGCATATCCCAATCACACCCTCTGATCACATTTAACTTTAGGGCCCTACATTCGGCTCTGCAGTATATTCACCTCTACCACATTTTGGTACTGTCATCCGATAGCACTCTCCCCCACATGAGTTGTCCCATTCATAGTTCCCCTTGGAAACTTGACACTCATGTTGATTTCACCCCCTAGGGATGGGAGTCTCGATAGTCTTATGCACTTCCGAGAATGAACCCCATACTTATTCTCATCATATTGCTAACCTTCCCAATGGAATCCTAGGTCATATCATCTTGGTCCTATTGATTGCATCTCCGCAGTATCATTATCCCTCCATCTCATCCACCATCAGTTTTCCCATCTGAATATTGTCTTCCATCCATTTACCTAATACAGAAATCCACCCATGGGGCCTCCACCAATTCTCTTTCACAAACTTGCGCCCTCATAGGCCAAGCCATCTTTCACAGGGGCACTTGTTTCTATATGTGTATACTCAACCCAAATTATTCTACATTTCTTTGGTAATTGTATAAAGCCTTTGTTTCTAGCATACACATATCTTTTTCGTCATCACCCTTGATGGCCTTCTTTTTCCTGTCAAAGAAACCCATGTCACCCTTAGTTGGGGCACCCACTCTTTTTTCATACCGACATCATTCACGAACCCCAAGTATCCCAAGTCCCTGTACCCATGATCTCTGAGTTTTTCCACTTTGTTAGCCTCTGGCACAGTTTAACCCAATATATAGTCATCCCCCTAACACTAGATCCAGTTTTACGGTTGTTGCCAATCATCCTTAAAAATTCCCCAACCAAGGGCAGTCTTGAGTCTCACAGCATCTTGACTTCATTCATGATACCTGTCAGTACCTGATATCACCTATTACTCAGTGGATCCCATGAAGCCCTTTGCTTCTTGGAGTCGTGTCTCCCTTCTTGTCGACATCGACACAGTTTCCATAAGGGAGACAGTATCTTGACTCTCATTACCTTTTCAACGAGGAGTCTCAGACGACACAGAGAGAATCACCATTGCTCTTTGATTCAGTTGACCCCCATAACATTCGACTTCAAAAAACTCTCATGTTATGGTGGGTCTTACTATGCAAATATTGTAGTTGTTTCATACTAGTCGAAGACCTCTGAATCTGTTAGGCCATCAATGCCTATGAGTCATCGACAATTCTTACAGCCATCCTTGCCTCACTTCAAAATTCGTTCACCATTCAGAACTATCATCTGGCATTATCAACCACCCCCGAGGGCGCTGCAATTATCTACATCACCATACATCTTCATTTACAGTCTCACATTTTGGTTTCATGACACGAGCATGGGGCATGCATGCCTCGTTTGTACACATATTTTCTTCTTTTCTCCCTAGAGAAAGGCTTAGGTCCCACAATTTTCCCCATCCCTTTGACGGATCGCTCTTGTAGTTCCTCTCTTCACTCTTCCTTACAATGGCACTCTCAACAAAAGAAACATTGATGTATTTCGGCTATACGTATGCTCCTAACCTCACACATCAGGGGGCATCTGTTATCACTGAAAAATCGCCTGCAACATTGCACACAATGGTTAAGGAAAAATATCAATGCTAGCAACAATTAGTCCACCTACAACAACAAAATTCATCCAGAAGGCAAAAAACCTATATAATTGGGTCAAAAATTGAAGTGTGTAGATTCACCAAAGGAAGCGCGCGCACAATGCGCAACATGCGTGAGCCAACATAGGCCTCAGTGCACACTATGCAAAAAATGCATGACTATCTAAGAGAAAATATACACACTTCTATGAATGACACATTTATGGGTCTTGTCGGCCTCTCAACCACTTCTAGTCCGACCCCCAACACGATTTGACACTCATATCTGAGCGAAATCTAGATTGGGGGTTTTTCAAGGGCTAGAGGGTGCCCTAAAAGGCCCCTTTTTCACACTATGAACCAATTACATTTTTCCATGAATAGATGCTATAAATAAGAGCCATGGGTGTGCTAAGAAACCAAGATCTTCAAAGAATTGTTATGTTGCAAGAATTCTTCCTTGAGAATCATCTTTTCTCTTTGAAGCCTTCAAGCACCATTGCAATAGGCCATTCCACTCACCTCTTGAGGGAATAGGCATTGTTTTCTTCACCATTTGCCACTTCTTCCATTGTAAGGAAAGAAGAGGTCTCAATTAGGGAACTCAAGATCCCTCCCAAGGAGGAAGAGGGGACTCATAAGTCTCTGTCTTTCTCTACAGTGGTTTTCCTATTAATCTATTGATCCATTGGTATCATTATGTTGGTCATTGTTTGATTTTCATGGTTCTAAGTTTCTCAAGATTTCTATCCTTTATTTCTTAGTTGTTTTTAGTTGTATTTCTTTGTTTTCATGTGTGTTTGGTTTTTCTAACCCACTCACAAACTTTTGTCTTGTTTAGCATGCTTATCTAAACATGCAAGTGTTGTTGTTTTTCTCATCCAAGTGAAAAAACCAACACAATAGGGGGAGTGTACGAAAAGAGGGGACAAGAGACATTGAGAAGCTTGATCATGTTGCTAATGTGACCCAAATGTTTCTAAGAGACCTAGTGGTAGCTATTTTTCCTTCTCTGATAGATGTCTTGAATGATAAGGAGGAGAAGGAAGATGCCTCCCATAATGTTCTTGTCAAGGTTGTGGACAATATGCCTCTCACCAAACTAAGTTATCCCGATTTCCTCTTTTTCTGTTTAATGTTTTTTACTTGTTTTTTCCATGGGTGCATGGTTTTCAAGTTTAAGGTTTTCTTGCAGGTTGTTAGTATTAAATACAAGGCATTGTTGAGAGTATTCCACTAGAGAAGGTCAAGACCATAAAGAGAATCAACATTGAAGAATTTTCCATCCCATTGGAGCAAGTTAATCCTAGAGTGTCAACTAACATGTACCTCTGCCTTAATGATATTGACCTTGAGCATTTGATTGTGTTTTCTAATACTTAGTGCCAAGATGTCATGGAATTCCTCATCAAGTGAGTTTAGTTTTACAAGCTTCTCTATTTTTATATTTGGTATTCTTGTTTACATATAATGGAATTCGTTTAACCATTTTTGCATTGGGCTACTTGTTACAGTTTGTTCTAGAATGTTGCTGGAATTTGGGAAGTGTTTATAGACATTGATACAAGTCTGAATGGAGAAATTGGAGCTTATGCAACTATTAGTGTAATTATTGCTAACTTCTTATGTATTCCCCCACATTAGAATGTGTATGATTGGTATGGAGTGAAATTTTTGCTTAATGATGTGCATATGCTTCATGACTTGGATGTCTCATGCGTAGGAAATTTTTGTTACCACAAATTTACCTATTCACTAGCACATATGAATTGCTTTAGATATTTTATTTTATAGAAATAGCTAATATTTTTAAATTTTCAAAGTCGTGTTTACAAACGAATTGCCTATGCATGTTATCATTGGTAGGGATCTTTGAACTAGGTATGTTATAGTGGTTTCAAGGTTTCCTTCTTGGTAGGTTGTTTGTAGTTCCCTTGTCACCAACAGAGGTTATATTTAGATTAGTTTTAGTGAATTTTAGGGTAGTGGTCATAACTTTTGTCAATTAATCCCCTTGATTATCTAGTTGTTTGTAGTTCGCTTGTCACCAACAAAGGTTATACCTGGATTAATTTTAGTGAGCCATAGGGTAGTGGTCATAAATTTTGTCAATTGATTCCCCCTAATTATGTATTCTTGGGCTTCGGCCACTTTCATAATAAGTATATGTTTTCCAAGCCTAAATATTTTTAGCTAGCCAAGATTCCAAGTTTATATTGTCATTCTTCATTTTAATTCTTTTAAAGGAATCTTTCTCGGATCTTTAACAATGTGTTCACTATCTAAACAAAATCAATCTTTGTTATGACCCAAGGGTGTATATATAGGGTTAAATGTATATGATATAACCCCAAGGGGGGGCATATATCGGGCTAAAAGTACATGTAATTTGTAAATATGTATGTAATAGGGGCAGCCTAATAGTAAAAGGGCCTCATGTGTAGGTGTGAATAGGTATATATAGAGATCATGCATTCATTATTGATTAGAGGTGAAATGTGATGTACAAATGTATTTGGTTATTTAGGAAGTTCTCCTATTCTTCAAGGAGTTATTGTGTAACTCATCTATGTTATCTATTGGAGTTGTGCTCCACGCTCACATTGTTTTACATGGTGTGTACTTTTGTTTTGTTATGATATTTTAAGCATTTAGAACATTACATTTGGTATTAGAGCATCGATCCTAGGGTTTTTCTTCTCCAAGAAAGTCATATATGTATCAATATTCATGGAACAAGGCATCACAAAACCATTATTCAACAATATATTATCATAGACCAACATCTACTACAAATTGGAGAAGCTTCAACAATAATACATGGAATCAAGGGAAATAAAATTATGCAACAACTAGTCACCAAGGATTACGACCGAAAATAATTGATTTTGGATGGATGGATCATCATCAATGGAATGAAGAAAGAAATAACATAAGAAAATTATATTACTTGGTTTCATAACATGTGAAGCCTTTAATTGCAAATCTTTGAGGACAAAGCTTTTTGGAAGAGGGTATTATGTTATGACCCAAGGGGGCATACATAAGGTTAAATGTATATGATATGACCCCAATGGGGGGGCATATATGGGGCTAATGTTGATTTTTTAGTAGCATCGGATAGGTACTCCCACGTGGGTTCATGTCAACACGTGGGAGTCGTCATTATTACCTTTCATAACCTTAGGAGATTCACTTTAATAAGTGATTAATTAAGTGAATGTACTTTTGTAATAAAGTGAGTTTAATTTAATTAAATTCCTATGTATTCGCATTAGTAATTAAATTAAGTCTTGGTCGTTAGATCTAAAGTGAACGTGATATTAGATCTCAGTTGTTGATCACTTTAGGAGATCTAGGGTTTTGGACTTAGGGTAAACTCAAGGTTATAAATGGAAGCCTGTGTGAGAGGATGAGACACAATATATACTCACAGAGTGGGAGAGTGAGCTCTTATTGATTGGGTGGAGAAGGACATTCATCCAAGTGTGGAGGGCAAGGGTCGATCATATGAGCAAAGGGGTAGCAAGGGAGATAACAACCAACCAGTAAGATCGAAGGACTGTTATTGAGGTTTGTAGGGATTGGTTATCTATTGTTTTTGTATTTATGAGGTGCACCATTTTCCCAGAACAAGAACATTGAATAATAATAATAAATCTCACAAATATGGTTTTCCCTTCGAGGTTTTTCCAGGGCTTATTTACCTAGAAATCTTTTGTGCAAATGTGTGTGGTTTCAGTTTTATGCTTCCATTGATTTATTTGGTTAAAATCTAGTTGTGAATTTAATAAATAAAGTGATTTTATTTGGATCTAAGTGCCAAATTCTAGGTTCATAAAATTAACATGGTATCATAGCTTGGTCTCTGATGGAAATCAAGTTGCACTGAATATTGAGATTATTAGCAACTTTTTTTTTTATTATAGATTTTTTTATGCAGGTGCAAGCTGTGGGGTTAATTTAAATTAAAAAAAGAAAAGGTACATCATATGATAGCCATAGTATAGCGTACATATCATACAGTCGCATGGTTGTGAGTGATTCAAGTTGCAGATCGGTGTTTGGAGTAGTCGATTGTTTCATGTGTGAGTGGATCATGTTGTTGAGTTAACTTTTGGATTGTATGGTCGCACTATAGTTGTGAATAAATTGTGTTGAGACACAGAGAAGAGGTTGTGCTAAAGAGGATCAGGATATGTTGGAAAAATTGGTTGCCATGGTAGAGCTAAGGCGGTGGGAGACAATTATCGACTACAGATCTCCACATGGTCAAGTCGTGTAGGAAAAACGGATGTGGGACGTGGTTGGGAGAAATCTTGGGTCTGTAAGAGTTGTTGAATCATGTTGTCACTGATTCCAAAGGATGAGTGATTGATTGATGTCAAGGAATTGATTGATTCCAAAGGATGATTGATTGATGTCAAAGGCCAAAAGTTTGATGTCAAATGAACAATGTCTTGTCATAGTATATTGATGAAGTATGTATTGTCCTTGATATGAATGGATTGATGTCAAGTGGAATCATAGTCATATGATGTCATGCATGGATGCAAGATGGATCAATGATTTGTCATTGATATATGATGCATAGATGAAGACGGATCAATGATTTGTCATTGATATATGATGCATAGATGAATATGGATCAATGAGTTGTCATTGATGGATGATGCATAGATGAAGATGGATAAATGAGTTGGCATTGATAGATGATGCATAGATGAAGATGGATCAATGAGTTTTCATTGATATATGGACCCGATTTGGATTGATGAAAAGATGACTCATTATTGTATTATCATGGTTGATAAGGAGTATAAATGGATGAACTCCAAAGTGGTCCCCTTACGGTGAAATCCCTCATGGGAAGACGCTTTGCGATTGAGTTATCCTAGAAGTATGGTTAGAGAACCCATGCTTAATTGTGGAATAATGAGATGAATATTGGCGAATTTGTCAGTGAAACTATCATAGTTGGATAGTGCTTGTCATGTCATTTCTGGTGGTATGTGGAACACCACATAACTCCTCACGATTTGAGAGTTATGGCTTTACGAAGTTGGAGGAGCCTCATATGATGTCTTGAAGCCCCAAAAGGTCAAAGAATTCAAAATGATTACAAATAAGATATTATTTAAATAAAGTGAAGTGATTATTTAAATAATAAAGTAAAGTGACAAAGTCAAGGAGGATTATTTAAATAATTAAATAAATGGAGAACTTTCTATTTATGGAAAGTAGTTATGAAAAGGTTAACCCTAAAATGAGGAAAGAGGGTTAAGTAGTCAAGTGGCTATTGGATACATGGACAAGTGGAAAATTAGAAAAGTTGAACATAAGTGACTATGTGGACAAAGTGGCTATGTGGAAAAAGTGACCTAGAAGATGCTTCTAAGGAAGCTAATTGGAGAGTATAAATAAGAGGCAAGGGTCTCTTGTAAAAGGAATATCTTGAGCATGTATTGAAGATATATTCTGAGAGAGAGAGAGAGTCTGGAGGATCTCATGGACACATTAAAGTTTCAGTAAGTCTGAGATCTTGATGGAGAAAGTTTCAGAAGTTCAGAAACCCTAGTTTTTGAAGGAGTATGCGAGCAACAGTGGGTCAGAGAGTGTACATACACGGGTTGCAGTGAGACAGAGCACGTACATATGCGGGCTAAAGGAGGACAAAGAACGTATAGTGAAGAAGTCATGAAGACTTAGATGTGAGCTGATGATCAGGTTCTTGAAGGCTGAAAAAAATTCCAGATCTGCACTCTATGGGCTCAGATCTGCCATAGAAACTTTGGTATGGTTACATAGTTGTCTTGATGTATACTCTTGCATATTGTATGATGAATGCTTAAGGCATTCTTGGTATGGATGTAGTGATTTGATTTGTATTGGTTGATGGAGTGAGAAACACTCTTATGGTTCAGTAATGATATGATTGCCATAGTATACTGGTTTCTTATACATGATTGAATAGCATTCATATTATATAGTTGAGAAGCATGAGTAAGTTGTTGGAGAGATTGGATGTGTTGTGATTAGTTACGGTTCAGATTGGACAGTGAAAGAAAGAAGTGAATGTGACTGAAGGCTGCAGAGGATCTGAGTTTGTCTTGAAGAGAAATAACCCTAAGTAACCCATAATTGATACACAGGTTGTAGTAAAGACAGACCACGTACATACGCGAGATATACTACTGGTAGGGCACATACATACACGTGTTGCACTACTAACAGGTTGTGTACCTGTTGAAATATTGGTATATATTGAGGATTGATTCCTCTTCTCAGTTGGTGTTTATTTGTGTAAGCTGAGTATTGCATTATAGAGCCGGTGCTCTTGTAGAGTTGTACTCTATTCAGTTGTTGTTCATAACCCAAGGATTGTAATCCGTAATAAAAAGAAAATTGTACATACATCTTGTGTTGTTTTTGTTCCTTGTGGTGATGACTTATAGTTGATATATGTTGTTGATGCATGTTCACATTTAACTGGTTATAAATGGCAACAATAAGTAATGAGTAAATGGTGATTGCTAACTAAGGATTTTTGTGAAGGGGAAGTTTTGGGAAAAGAGTCCCACACTCATTCACCCCCCACTCTAAGTGTGGTCGGTGTGTCCAACAATTGGTTTCAAAGAGGACCTTCACTATAAGCCTTAACAAGATTGGAGGAGATCCATAGACACACAAATGGATGATGAAGTTCCAATCCTTGATGAGGAAAATTATTCTACATGGAGAATAGAAATGAAAGTGCACTTGAAGGAAATAGGAGCGGGTATTTGGAAGGCAGTTATTGGTGGATCAGTTCCTTTGAAGAACAAGTCAAAGTTTGCAGCTCAAAGGCAAGAAAATAAGAATGATGCATTGGCTCTCAAGACCATTCTTAGTGGACTCTCAAGTTCTATCAAAGAGAGCATGGGACAATGCACTACCACCAAGGATCTATGGCTAAAGCTAGAGGATACATACCAAAGCAAGGAGGAAGATCTTGAAGACAACTCCATCAAGAACAATGAAGGTAAAGAATCTCAAAAATCCTCTATTTGCAATGATTCTAAATATGATGATGTTGGCATAAAGGAAGACCTTGAAGACAATTCCATCAAGATCAATGAAGGTAAATAATCTCCAAAAACCCTCGATTGCAATATTTGAAAATGTGATGATGTTGAATATTTATCTACAAGTGAAGAAGAAAATCTAGAAATAGTTTGCATAGAATCAAATGATAGTTATCCCATGGAAGAAGCAGAAGAAGAAATATCAGAGCTTAAAAATAAAATTGAGTAGGGTCTATATGAATACAAATCTAGCCATTACTATATAGACGATGGCTATCTTTTCGACAACACCAAAACTTTTCTTAAAAGGAATCAAAGTCATATCTTGAAATTAAAGGAAATGCTCAAAGAACAAGAAGAAAGTAAAAAAACTCAATTAGAGGAAAAAGAATAAGATATCAAAAGGATAAAGAATGAAATAGAAGAAAATAAGAAAGTAGATGATGAGAGTAGCAAAAGTCTTGAAATTATTGTCCATCTCAAGACCTAAATTGAAGAAGCCAAAAGGGTAGAGGAACTATTAAGGAATCAAATAATTGAAAAAGAAGAGTCATGTCATGAGTTGGAAGCTGAAGTTGTTGATCTTAGAAATAAAGTAGAGAAGTCAAACAAATTCTTGAATATTTCAACAATCTTAAATGAGATCTTGGATAGTCAAAGATCACCAAATGATAAATCAGGTCTTGGATACAAGAAATAAGCTACACATGTTTAAGAAAGCACCTCAAAGAAGCATGAGGTAAGTCCCTCACTCTCAAAGGATGGAAATAATGTTGCAAATCAACCATCTACACAAGGGAAGGAAAAGACAAATCAAGGAGGACATAAAGAAGCCATCCTTACATCTCAAAGCAAATTCAAGACACCTTCAATATGGACACCAAAGCAAAGGCATGAATTTTTTTTTAGTGGTCACTGTTACTCATGTAATGAATATGGTCACAATGCTTTGGAGTGCAGAATGTATGCAAGGAGAGATAATGAAAGATTTCTTAACACCTTAATATGTTGGAGATGTAATCAAGTAAGACACATTGCTGCTCACTGTCACATCATGAGATGCTTCAGCTATAGTGGATTCGGTCACAAATCCCAGGATTGCTAGAAGACAAGAAGAAAGTCCATGATGAGGACTTCATATATCATGACTAGAAGAAGGAATGAACTTAGGAAGGAAGAAATTTTTGATAATATGGAAGCTCAAAGCTCAAGTTCCGAGAAGAAGGGACACCTTCAGAAGTGGATGAAGAAAACTGAACAACCAGAGAAGAATGAAAGCCTTAAGGGAAGCTTAAGTGTGTCATCTTCATAAGAATACGCGGGTTACAATGGTAACAGTTGTGTACATACACAGGCTGACCTATGAATAGGTTGCATACATACATTACAGGCACATGGACATTATATTTGGATATCAGTTGTCACAGGATATGATAGTTCAAAAAGGGCAAAGACTGCAGCCAAGAAGGAATTGAAGAAGAATAACAAAATAGCAATGGATTTCATCTGGGAAGGAATACCTATTCCGGTAAGAGAAAAGGTTGGTAAATGTTCATCAGCCAAATAACTTTGGTATAAGTTACATAATGTATATTCTTCACCCATCACAGAATCAGAAAATACCAAAGAAGATGCAGGTACAGAACAAGAAGGAAGATGCTCATCATGTCAGACAGATTCAGAAGATGAAGAGTATGAAGAAGCATAAGTTGATTCTAGAGAACAATTGATCAGTGAAATTGAATATCTAAATAAAGAAAGAGAAGAAAACAAGTCATCCAAGAAATAATTGATGGGGCAAAAGGAAAGTGTTCAAGGTTCCAAAAAAGCTTAGTAGGTCATCAAGAATTTAAGAACTCAACTAGAAGAGGCCAGAAGAATTGAAGAAACTCTAGAATATCAAAAGCAATGTTTAGAAGCCAACATAACAACACAAAAGGAAGAAGAAGAAAAGAGAGAAAAGATGTTGACAAATCATCTCAAGGAAAGAACTGATGACTTAAACCAACTTGAGGAAGAGTTTGGTCAAGAAGAAAGAAGACTCGAAGAAGAAATAATTACATTGAAAATCCAACTTGAAAAGAACAGAAGAGGTCATGAAGTCTCAGATAATGAAGAAAGAAGAAGAGGTTGAGAAGCTTGAAGAAGATGTTTTCACACTAAGAGTCAAATTCATCAAGCTCAATAAGAATGTTGAAGAGACAGAAAAATCCACACCAGTTATAGAGAATGAAGAGAAGCACTCAAGGTTGCTAGAAAAGAAGAATGAAGAAAATAGAAAGAGTTATGCAGAAGTACTGAAAGGAAGAAATCATGGTCAACCCGAATCTAAGAAAACTATTAAAGATACATCTTCAATAAAACCATTCATGTTCAAGCCACAAAGAATCTTCAATCATGATAATGATCAGTCAAGGCAGAAATTCAGAAGGACTACACCTCAAAGAAGATCATTCACTCCCAGGTATGCAAATTTCATTTATGGTCATTGTTTTTATTGTACTAATTTTGGACATAAGGTTGCAGATTGCAGTGATTATAAAAGAAATGTTCAAGCACGAAGTGCATATGTGGCCCCACGTAACATTGAATGTTACAAATTTCATAACTATGGGCACATAGCTAGTGATTCTAGAAGCATGATCGATACTTCCATGAAAGAGAACACTGATATCAAATATAAGAAAGTATGGATAAGAAAACATGAAGAACATGTGAACAAAGACCAGGTCCTAGAGATCACAAGATTGGAAATAAAACGAGATGAACAAAATTCTACAGAGAAAAAGAAAGATGTCAGATATAGAAAGGTTTGGAAAATAACTGAAAGAAAAGAAGAACATGTAAATAAGGAATAGGTTCAAGAGATTGTACTTTCATGCATTGTAGTGAAAGATGAATCCATAGACAAAAAGAAAGAAGTCAGAGCTCAAAGAGATGATGAATCTACCAATGAAGATGATGATGAATCTACCAATAAAGATGATGATGAATACACATCAGAGCAAGAATTGATCTAAGTCATCCATCTTAGAGACTCCCAGGTAATATGAATATTAGACAAGGGGAGTCTATGTGATAGTTGTGACAGACCAAAGAACCATCCTTCGAGCAGTTTGCAAAGTTTGAGAAGACAGATCCAGAGCAATCAATTAGCATAAGTACAATTTGATGGATTAATCAAGACTTCATGATAGTATAGTGATAAATGGGTCAGCATTATAGAAAGTTGCGCAAGTAGATTCTTGGACAGTATGGATGAGAGCATGGATTTATAGATTGGTTCAAAGAGTGGTTCAGAGACAAAGGAACATTATCATAAAGGATGAAAATTACATAGGAAATGGCTCGAACAATGCTAATGGATTCCAAATTGACAGAAATTTTTTGGACACATGCAGTGCATACAACAATTCACATTCAAAATAGAGTAATGATTAGAAACAACAATTACAAAACTCCCTACGAACTATGGAAAGGAAGCACATACAACAACCTCTACATCAAGTTAACTCAAGGTAGTATTTTATTAATTGAAATTTATGTTGATGACATTGTTTTTGGAAGTACTAATGATAGGTTAACCCAGAAATTTGCAAAGGATATGCAGAATGAATTTGAAATTTCATTACTTAGAGAACTATCCTTCTTTCTAGATCTTCAGATACGTCAAAGCGACCAAGGATTTTTTTATTTCTCAAACCAGGTATATCAGAGAAATGCTAAAGAGGTTCAGAATGGAAGATTGCAAACCAGTTATCACCCTCATGCAAACCAGTTGCAAGTTGAGCAAAGATGATGATTCAAAGTCTACATATAAGAGGCAATACATGTCAATGATTGGTTGTACTATATGTGACAACATCCAAACCAGATGTAATGCAAGCAGTTGGATAGGGGGAACGATTTCAAGCAACAACAAAGGAATCACATGTATTATCAGTGAAGAGGATTTTCAAATATCTCAAAGGAACAAAATAGTTTGGATTATGGTATCCAAAAGGAAATGATCTATGACTTATTGCCTACATAGATGCAAATTGGGCAGGTTGCATTGATGACCGACGAAGCACCAGTGGAGAAACGTTCTACTTGGGTGAGTGTTTAGTATCATGGCTAAGAAAGAAACAATCATCATTATCTTTATCTACAGTCGAGGCAGAGTATATTGCAGCAGAAACATGTTGTACACAGGTTCTATGGTTGAAACAAACTCTGAAAGATATACAATTTGAGTATGATGAGACCATTCCAATCTATTGTGATAATACAAGTGCCATTGATATCTCAAAGAACCCGGTGATGCACTCCAAGACGAAGCATACTCCAATCAAGTATCACTTTCTATGAGAACATGTTGCAGAAAAGAACATCAGAGTTTAATATGTGGGCAGAAAAGAATAAGTGGCAGACATCTTTACAAAACCGCTTCCACAAGAATCCTTTGAGTATCTTTTCTAGAGACTCAGAGTTATTTCTACTCCAAAATGAATTCTTTTGAATACTTATCTTATAAGTCTTAGATGTACATGAGGAAGCAACATAAAGAGGATAGTTCATGTTGGGAGATTAGTCGAGTCAGTTAGGGGGAGCAGCCCCGAATGGAAAGACACCTTTGCCATTGATGACAAAGGGGGAGATATTTATCAGATGCAGAGGACAGAGGCATGGTTCCAAGGGTAGCGTTGGTCATAGAGATGCATGCATGGTTCCAAGGGGAGCATGAGTGATATGATTTCAGTATTGCATCAGAGTGTTGCCATCAATGCCAAAGGGGGATATTGTTGATTAATTGGGTTGGTTTTCATTGATGTCAACACTTGAAGAAGGTCTGGTAGAGAATTATGGTAGCACAAAGGTTTGGGTAATGGACCCAATTTTGTTTGATGTATAATGGTATGAGTTTTGATACATTTGTAGGTAAGACTATTCTACTGCATCCCCACGGATGCGATCATCTGCTGCATTGAGGAAGGCATACAGAACCTCAATGACGAAGACAAAGAATTAATTAGACAAGACTGCGCAGTCATCCTATGCAAAGCCAAACCTCCTAAAAGTAATATAAATAATGAGGAATGTACAACCCTAAAGAACCTAAGAGACGATGATAAATTGGCTATTCTCAAGGCGGATAAAGGAGACGCTACCGTTCTTATGAACATGGAGGACTATAACAAGAAAATGATAGAACACCTAACCAAGAGTGGCAGCTATAAGAAACTAGATTCCAACCCCATCAAGAAAATTATAAGGCAAGTTAAGATAGCCATCAACAACTCTAACCTAGACGAGATAACTAAAAAACGCCTAACCCCCAACAATGAGATCACCCCTAGGATATACGGTTTGCCGAAAATTCACAAAGAAGACGTCCCTCTTAGACCCATAGTGAATACCATAGGTTCACCAACCTATCAACTGGCGAAACACGTAGCTAAGATCCTTAGCCCCCTAGTAGGCCACACCGACTCTTTCATCAAAGATTCCAATGACTTTATCAATATCATAAAAAATGAAAAGGTAGGGCCTCAAGACACCCTTGTAAGTTTTGATGTAGTCTCTCTTTTCACTAAAATCCCCTTAGATGAAGCCATCCAAATTGTTAAATAACTCACCGATCCATATACAACTAAACTAGCCGAAGTCTGTTTACGCTCCACCTTCTTCAGTTACCAAGGAGAGTTCTATGAACAAACCAGTGGTGTAGCAATGGGCTCCCCACTGTCCCCCATTGTTGCCAACCTGTTCATGGAGAATTTTGAAAAGAAGGCCCTGGACTCCTTTCCCTTAAAACCCTCAAGGTGGAAAAGGTATGTTAATGATACAAATCTTCTTTGGCCCCATGGAAAAGATGAATTACAAAAATTCTTTCTACACCTAAACAGCATATCCGAAGATATTAAATTCACCATGGAACTCGAAGAAAACAATAGCATCCCCTTCCTAGACGTTCTTATCAAAAGGAAAAGTAATGGTGATCTTGGACATGCGGTGTATAGAAAGAAGACCCACACTGAGAACTGTCTCCACGCCAATTCCCATCACCACCCCAACCAAAAACTAGGTGTCTTAAAAACCTTGGCCACTAGAGCCATAAGAATCTCTGATGAAACACACCTAGATAAGGAAACAGATCACCTTACCAAGACTTTTAGGAACATAGGGTATAAACAAAAAGACATTAAGAATGCAATAAACAAAGCCCTAGAAACAACCCGTAATAACCACATTGCCCCTAAAGAACAAAACCCAAATAGAAGTGCCTACCTTCCGTACATCCAAGGAGTAATCGATAGAATTGCAAGAATACTCAGTAAAAAAGAGATTAAAACCTCCTTCAAACCCCTTGTAACCATCAAACA
>SNQJ01S0007531.1:309099-324244 GCA_010110895.2 Picea sitchensis | reverse complement strand
ATGCTATATCGATGTTTGGTTCTTAACAATTGAATTCCACTTCTATGGCCGCGTCTTGCATTTGGGCCAAGGAGGTGGCTCTTCTTTCTCTCAACAAAAGACAGAAATCGAAGCCGAACGCACTAGCATAAGAAATTTTGGCCGAGGCTTCTGAGGGTTTTATTTCGGCAGGGATTTTATTATACATCTTATTGAATCTTTTGGAGAAGTCTAAGATAGACTCTCCTTCCATATTCAAAGACCCGAACTCTATCATGTAATACATGAAATCCTTCCTGTCTCCCCACTACCTCAAGAAAGCACTATCCAGGGCTTCGATTCCATCAATAGATCCGGGGGCCAATCCTCTAAACCACTTCCTCACCTCTCCATATAGGCTCTGGACGAAGACTCTCATCCAGACATCTTCATTTTCAATGTTTAGGTTGTCTGCATAACTGTAGAATGTAGCCAGATTCTCTTCAGCAGTTACACCCCCTTCCCTAGTGAACTTGGGCATATACTTCAAGTAATCTCCAGTAGGGAGAGGATTCATAGGGTGGGGTATGATTAAGGGAGCATATCTGGAAGTGAATATGGAGTCCATTCTATTCAGAGGGGGATTAGCACCAGCCATGGGAATATTAGGTGGAGGAGAGCTTGGAGGAGAAGGAGTTCGCGAAGGGGCTACTGGGAATGAGTCTCGAAGTGGAGTGGGAAACAAGAGGGGATTTAAGGAGAAATCTAACGAGCTCAAGTCAGTAGGTGCTCCTCTTTGCACAGGAGTAGTAACAGTAACAAGAGGAGGAGCAGTAAAGATAGGAGTGGGGAAATTTTCTATAGTCATGGGTCTACGCTGAGGTACAGCTTCAGAGGAGAGGGGAGTGATAAGGATTTCTCCCTCCAATCCCAGACCAGGAGGGGAAAACTCAGCAAGAACACTCCCGAAATTCAGGAAACGGGAAACCTCTGAAGGAGCTCTATTAAGAAACTGAGGAGGAGAAAATGGAGTTCGTACAGAAGGAGATGGCGGATTACCTAGTTTGGAAATGGAATATTCTTCTCCAGGTGCCTTTCCTTTCCTGAGAACCACCTCTGGATCAGTTTCGGGTGTAGCCAGAGGCAGTTGTGGATGAGACCACATGTGTCTTCCTCTGAAAGCCACAATTAACACGGCAGGTTCTCCATAGTGGATTCGTCACAATGGAGTCTCCAAGTGCACAGTAGCAATCTTCAAAGGCTCTGATACCCGATGCACCTTCAGAATCAGAGGTTCAATTTCATTCAATCCCGGGGAAAATTTTCAAATTTGTCCCCGGCAACGGTGCCAGAAATGTTAGTGTCAGAAGTCACTCCTGGATTGCTTGCGGGAGCAGAGCCCAACGCCCATTAGTTTTGTGTCATGATTTGTTTAATGGGGTGATCATATGGGTAAAGACTCAAGAAAATATAGCTTTAACTTAGGAAACTAGGCCTGGTATGTAGAAAGCAAGAGAGGTCTTGATCCAACTTCTGTCGGTAAATTGATTAAAGGGTGGTAGAAGGAAGACTTGTGAGAAGGGCGAGCAAGAATACCTCAGGCAACAGGCCTTCGAAAGCTTGAGGATGAAAAACTCGGAAGCCAAGATCCTCTTGGTCCAGAGCTTCAAGAAGCTAAGGGGTGACTCGACTGAATCTTTCAATTCCAAGTCATTTCAACGCTCATAAAATCATGAGAACCAATTAGAAACAATGCAACTATTACAGTGATCCAACCTACATCATCTTATAATAGCCACAACTCGACTAGATCCTCCAATTCCAAGTTGTTCTAACACAGTAAACAAAGAGGTGGAAAAGAAGCTGACATCCATAAAGTAAGAAATCTCAAATGCCTTATACATTAACCAGAGCGACCAGCGCTTCATCAAAACTTTACCATTAGGAGATTTTCTCAACCATCAATCCTTATAAAAATACAAATACTGAGTCTATATACTCAGGAAAATTCACCTCACAGAGGCATGCCCAGTCACCCAAGGCTTGGTGTCCCTTCAGTCAAACTCGTACTGATATATTTCTTCAAACACCACCTTAACTGCGCATGGATCCTGCAAGGAGGGTATCTGAGCCATTAAGTGTCGATCTAGCATGTGCAGACTTCTCTATCTTGTCGAGGACTTTGGCATGGCTTCTTTGGAAAAATCGGTACACATGACCCCTTCGAGCAGACCGCTTGCCAGACCCTCCATACCTCGCACTTAACAAATGAAAGGAGGTTTCAACCACCCACCCTTGCCTTCATTTACTCCAGAAAAGAAACAGTATTGAGATCGGATCCGATGGTTCCTGGAGATCGCGATGATCCCCTCTGTAGCTAAACTCGGTGCCTTTGGCCTTCTTTACACAGCTCCTTTCTTTCCCCAAGTGACCACAGGTTGTGACCATGTGCTTATTCCTGAGGCACTTTCGACGTTCGGGAATGGGAAGGAGCTAATCCTTGCCTTTTGAACTCGCAATGAGCGAAACGCCAAGATGGCTCAATCTGGTGCCACGCATCCCTCTGAGATTTGATGGTCCTGAAACTCACTTGGTGATATTGTGGGCCCAAGTCATGGATTCTCCCGGCACCTCGCGCATCGGGAATATGACGGAGCTGCTTTTTGCGACTTGGGGTCGCGATGGACAAGATGTCGAGATGGCTCACTCGGCCACCAGGTGTCCCCTTCAGATGAATGGCTGAGAATGCTTTGTAATATCGCGGGCCTGACTTTCGGTGCTTTCGGCGCTTTTGGGGTTCAGGGTTTCGAAATGTTCAATGACATAAAACCTTCACCCTTTGAACTCGCGACTGCCGAAAAGCCGATGCGACTGGATCTCGCGCCACGCGTCCTTTGGATGAACGGCTGTTATTCTTCCCTGCATATAATATGGGCGCGATCTATTTGCGCTAATTTTGGCGCAACTCTACTATCCGCGATTTTCTGTCGGTCGCCGATCTGCTCCTTTGGATGAATCCAGACCGTCGTTAATATAATTTCGCTCGCTTACCCGCTTGGAAGCTTGAAACGAGATTTTTTGTGCTGCGCTCGGGTGCTTCTCCTGTGACTTGCGGACTTGAATACTCTTGTGCCCCGGACAAGAAATGTTACTAACACCACCAATCTCATTTGTATACTTTCAGTAAGTTTATTACTAAATTTGATTTTTCTTTACTACTAACACATGTTGATGATGATAGTATATTATGGCACCAGAGATTCGACCATCTAAACTTTAAATACATGCAGCAAATATGCAAAGAGGAAATGGTCACTGGCTTTCCCAACACATACTTTTCCAAAGGATTTTCTAAAGAATGCATTCTTGGAAAACATCCTCAATAGGAGTTTGAAAAAGTGAAGGCCTCGAGCGCCTCCTCTCCTTTGGAGCTCATCCACAATGATATGATGGGGCCCTTTCTTCATATGTCCATCAACAAGGCAAGGTGTGTGCTTACATGTTTTGATGATTTCTTACAATACACTTGGGTTTATTTTCGTAGGAAGAAGTTTGAATTTTTTGAGCATATCAAAGACTTGAAAGTACATGTAGAGATTCAGTTCAGGAGAAAGATCAAAATCCTTCATGCCAAAAATGGGGGGGAATACGTGAAACAATATGTCAAAAATATTTGTTCAGAGAAAGGTATACATCTGCAACACACATTACCTTACACTCCATAGTAGAATGGAGTAGATGAGCGAAAGAACAGATCCCTCAAGGAGATGGCCACTTGCATGTTTCATGAAAAATATCTACTTCCACAGATTTGGCCTAAGGAACTTAACTGTTCTAACCATATTTAGAATAGATCTCCTCACAGATCTGTCAAGGAATGGAATCCCTTTTAGGCATGGAGTGGTATAAAACTGAAAGTCACCCACTTCTGAATATTTGGATCACATGCATCGGCCCACGTACCCTTTGAAATAAGGAAATAATTATATTAGTAGAGAACTGCATGCATATTCGTGGGATATATAGATGGTGTGAAGAGTTATGGGTTACTTGATCCCTCTACTAAAAGGATCATCATTGAGTGCATTGTTCAGTTTGAGGAAACTCCCTTGCATGCACCATTGGAGCCACATGCAGAGACCTATGTACCATTTCCTGCATGAGATATCAGTGATTATGAGCCCTGTTATCCCCATTTTGTGGATAGCTAAAGAGATTATGTCTCAAGGCCCTCATGTTGCGGATATGGAGTGTCGAGATACTACATGACCAGCAATATCCTTTTGCATAGATGGAGACCCTCCTCACCACCACAGAGGTCGCAGATTTCCAAATGGCATCCACCACATCAATTGGCTCCTGGAAGGAAGTGGGACTTTCTCGATGAGGTACAAGTCAGTACTATGGTGAGAATCATTTCAATATTTAAACCATTTGAGTATGTTGTATCTTAGATTTCTCTAGATTTCATGATATATGCTTGGACATTATTCCTTTTTCCCTGCTTCACCTTGGTGGTTGACATTGTTCCCTAGTAAGTGGTCTTTCTTGGGGATGGGTTTTCTACTAGGAACCCCCTTGAATATCCATTGTACCATTCCTGACCATAATTACCACTTTCCATCACTATTCCCCCCATTTTCCTTATCTCTTGGGATTTTAGGATGTATTGACCCAAGAAGGGGTTGTCCCTCATTCTATGGGAAGAAGGGGTTGAAGGAAAAGAGGGATTGATCTTGTGTAAAAGATAAAATCCTATGTATAAACCTTCTATATGCTTCACCCAAGGATCACCCAAGAAAGCAATGAAATGCTTATCTGCAGCAAACCCCTTGTAACCATCAAACAGAGCATGAGATCCGTTAAAGACAAACTTAACCCTCACAATGGCAAAGGAATCTACAAAATAGAGTGCTCATGCGGTAAATGCTACATTGGTGAAACTGGTCGCTCCTTCCAAGTTAGGATAAAAGAACATGGAGCTAACATCAAGAACGAATGCATCTGCACCTCCGCCTTAGCTGAACACTACATCAAAACAAGACACCATGTTCGCCTAGAAGACACCAAAATCCTCACCAAAGAGAATCACCTCTTCAAACGTCGTATTAGAGAAGCCATTGAAATCCGTAAACATCCTAGTAACTTTAACAGAGACAGTGGGTTAGAACTGAGTGAAAACTGGCTCCCCCTGATCCACAAAAAACAACAATAATCTTTGGTAAATTTATTTTCTTATTATAAATCAAATTATTCATAAGAAAACCCCTGCCATTTAATTCTAAGACAACCTAATAACCTCTTTAAAAAAAAAAACCTAAGAACTTAATTGATTAATATAAATTAACCCTGTAGTAATAAAACACTTAGAATATAGATTAACAAGAAAAGAAAAAACCCTATTTTCTTATAAATTACTTAAATACCTATAACCTAACCCTAGAACCTATTATTCTAAATGAAGACATTAATACACAACACTAAATTAATAAGAACCCATTATTTACCTTATAACAAATTCAAAAACCCTAATATTAAACTCAAAAACAAACATTTAATTCTTTTTTTTAATTAATTAGTTTATGCCTTAACCTCATATTATATTAACCTAACCCTAAAATAAATAAAAAATTAATAATCCACTTTTTACCTATTAACTAAACCCTAGAACATTAAATGATAAAATATAAATAAAAACCCCTAAAATTATTAATAAACTATTATAACCTTTAATAAACAAAAAATTAATAAACCCTAGAAATATCTTAGAAAATAGGTAAATTTATTAAATAATTCTACTTAGCCGACACTAAAAAACTTTCCCACTTCCAGTATTTATACCAGCTCTTCCCTTTTTCTTAAACCCAGGCTCTTTGTCCTGAAGATGGATCTGGATCTAGATCCGAAACGTCGACAATCTATTGACAACACTGTGGCTTTTTCGATCAAAACCAAAAATGCTTATCTTTGAGTAAAGGGGGACCCACAATAAAATACAATTAAAAATGCTTAAAAGGTTAGTTGAAGGATAGGAGGTCTCATCACGATCCGGACTATCATGTCCATGAATATATAGTGGTATGACACTACTATCATTTTGTCACCAAGCTAGGATAATGGCTCTCAGTTGCATAGATGAGAGAAAAGGGTCTCATCACAAGCCAACCTTATCATTTCCACTAAGTTTTTGTGCATGACATTGCCATTATCTGGACACTACGCCAGGGTAGTGGTCTTCAACCTTTCCTTAAAATTTTGAAATAATGAAAGAATGGAAAATAATGGGCTTGGAAAAAGTGCATTGTGGACGAAGGTACCGCACACCCTCTACAAAGGCACCCATGAATGAGACACTATGAACTATTGTATGTCATGAGCCCTATGTGATCCGGATCTATGAGCGGAACAAAATGAATAAAAGATTGAATAAAATAACACAGAGATAACAATAGATATCAAGTGAACAGTAACTTCTATTGAATGAATGAAATAGGCTAAAACTCTAAAACTGCAGAACTGAAACAACTTGCTCGAATGGTGGTAGTTATCTCTGAGAAGATATTTGGCTGCTACGCACATTCGTCTGGGCAAAATGATTACAATGAGGATCCAGAGGCATTTTTAATATTATGCATGAATGCCAAAAACCTAGACATCCAAAAACTTAACCCTAGGAGGTGAAACACCAAAATTTATATGGGCCCTGATGTGTAAGTTGGTACCTCAACTTCCCAAGGTCGTAAATTTTGCATAAGAACTTCATGTTAGGCACGTGGCATCTCTTTGGAAAGATATTTTCGAGAACTACACATTATGTCATCAAACTCTAACTCAGTCTATAGTTTGACTGTCGCAATCCAAAAAAACATTGTTTAGGGCCCCAAAATGGCCCTAGAAGTACAGAAAGATGTATTGACATGAAAACTTCCAAACTAAGCTAGTTGGATTAGGTGGGTGGCCACCATTCTCCACCTGGAAGATGTGTAGGGATTCAAACAACCTCGGAAGTGTAGAACCCACAATTACAAATAAGTAAAAAAGAATGTGTTGAACTAAAAAATGTCAAGAGGATGCGGTTGGAATAGGTGGGTGGCCACCAATATCCACCTGGATCAATCCTCCCTCCTTAGGAAGCAATGGTCTCCATTGCATTTATTTCCCCCATCAGGTGAGGAAACTTCTATTGAATTTGGCCCCGGGTGAGCCACTTTACTTGGTGTAGGAGTTGTCATGCCTTGACAACCCGATAAAGTTGGATCCTCTGGTGGCGAGTGCCCTTGACCTGTGTGTCCACTATATGATTAGTGGATACTTGTCCCATGTAATCAGGGTTGATATTTGTTGGTGCCAGTTGTTCTATGATCTCTGAGGTGTCCAATAAGGGTGGAAAATATGGCCGAAGGAAGTCCACATTGAACACTAGGTGCAAGCCAAGGAAGGGTGGAGTGTTGAGGTCAAAAGAATTGCTACCCACAACCTTGGTGATAGTGTAAGGCCCATAACGAAGTGGGTGGAGCTTCTGATGGGGTCCTGTAAGGCACTCTTTCTACAAATGTAACTAGACCTTGTCTCCCACCTAAAAATAGTGTGGTACCCTGTGTTGATCATGGTGTTGCATGTACTTATCATTGGCTTTCTACAAAATCTCATGGACTTGTTGGAGGATGTACTGAATCCACTCAATGAATATGGTGGCTTTGTCGACCTCGGACTGAACATGGGAATATTCTTCATGTGTGGTGGCAAGAGGAATGCAACATCAATGGGACCCAAGGGTTGGAATCCTAGTCCTACCTGAAATGGGATATGGCTGGTGGAGATATGGAGAGCCTTGTTGTAGTTGTCTTGAACATAGGGGAGACACTCATCCCAGGTATGCAGGTGCTTAGAGTTGTACATGTGTAGGATGTGCACAATAATATGATTGACGACCTCAGTTTGGACGTCGGTTTGGGGGTAGAAAGCAGTGGATTTAGTGAGCTTGGTGTCCAACAGGGACCACAGACTTGACCAAAATGTGCTAAGTAACATGTTTTCCTGATCGGAGATGATGGTATGTGCCATCCCAAAATGGACCCACACTCGTTCGAAGAATATCTTGGCAGTATATGTCATTGTGATGCTCTTCTTATAGGCTGTGAGGATGACCATCTTCGAAAATTGATAAACTACCACAAATATACAATCATTTCCTTGCTTGGTGGACAAAAGGCCATACATGTAATCCATTGAGATGGATTCCCAAGGCCTCTCAGGAGTAGGAAGAGGGTTGTATAATCCTTTCTTCTTGATGGTTGTCTTGGAAATGGCACAAGAAGTGAAATATATGATATACTTACTGACGTCTTATCGGAGTTTTGGCCAATAAAAGTGTTTCTGTAGAATGGCCACAGTTTTCTCCACTCAAAAATGTCCTTCCATTCAACTGTAGTTTTCTCCAACGAATTTCGGCAACTCTCAAACTTTTCCACAATATCTCCCTCTTCCATGTCCTCCGAAGAAATAATCATTTGGCCAACGCCCAAGAAAATCTGGCAATCAACCTAGAACAAGGCTCATTAGTGTTTAACGGAATTACTCTTTACAAGCCCATCCCATGACCACGTCACTTGACTCCTGGCAGTCAGCACTTCTGCCCACTCAACGTGTCGTGTCAAAATGGGCCTTGGTCTGGGTCATGATTTCGTCCTTTCATAAAGCCTTTCCTCTATCACCGACACCTATCCACCCTCCCCCTCACCTCAGTGCATGTCATAGTAGCTTCCAACAGCTGCCCCACCTCACCTCTCTACACCTAGGCACCCTCCCTCTCACCTCGGCTCGTGCCATGTTGCATCTTATAATCAAGCCCCCCAACTTGGGAGGTCATTTCGACGTCCCTCTGGCAGCTACTGCACGTGGAAAAGAAGATTGGAGTGGAAAGAGCATGTTCAGCATGATGTCTAGGGTGTACTGTGCATTGATTTTAGGCAATGCGAAGGGTGCCAACATCAGCAATGAGCATGGCTGCAACTCGTGGATAAATTTGGGAAATTGATTATGTTCTGTGAACCAAACAAAGGTGATGGCACATATAATAGGAGTGTCTCATCTCGCTGGGATTCTCAATTCTAAGCAGAGCAAAGTAGCATTCACTCCTCACCTGAGCATAGACACAGATACTTGCGTAATTCAGTCAGATAGCGCAAGGATTTTAGGCAAGATGAACAAGAAAAGTCAGTGAACAGTTTTAGTGGAAGAGCACAACGAGCTGGGGAGCATGGTGAAGAACCTTCACATACAACTCAGGGCTCTTTCAGCACAAGTTTTATCCATCACTGAGATTACCATCCATCACAGGGGAGAGCAACAAAGAAACAGGATGAGTGTGAAGCTTTAAGATAAAAGATAGAGGCACTCCAATTTGTGGTTGGACCTGCGTCACCCACAGCCTCCCCAAATACTTTCATCTCCGATGAAGCCTCCTCGTCGGGATCATGACTGCAACTGGACCTCAATCTGTGGCCTCCAACAGAGGAAGAATCCCCTGCACCGGATCAAAACAAAATCTAAGTGTATGCAGTGCTTTATTATGCTTTTACTAAGACATTTTTGCATGGTTTTCACCGTAGCAGCTCAAATATGCTTTAGCGTTTTAGTAAGAACCACCCCTGCTCTACACTTCCATCTAGGAGCATACAGGGGAGCGAATTTTTAATTTTTCAACTCTTGTAACAAGGACTTTGTACTCTTCCTGCGTTTACTCGCAGTTTTTTAATATAATTTTTGCCCTGCTTCTGTTAAAAAAAATGCATTTTTTAACTCCCTCTAAGTCCCTCCCATCATCATCAATCTAGAAGAGTATAATATATTTCAATTAATGAATGAATAATTCCAACTATATATAAGCTAAGAAAATAAACACATAATTAACAATTAATTACATTGGGTATATGTTATATACCTTCCACCATTCTTTCTCAACCCTTCCCATGGCATACTTTAGTTATTTCTCAATGGGTTGATGACTATACTCATTTAACTATATGCAATAAGAGAAAACTACATTTAATAATCACATATATTAAGATAGTATATTAGCATAACAAATGAGATTATATTAATAAACTTACAAAATTCCCTCTAATCACGAACCTCTCAACTTGACCTTAAGAACGTGTAATAATTAATTTATTTGCATGTATTTGTGCATGTACATATAAGAAACTATAATAATAATCAAGTTTGTCAATGTGTGACAATTTTTCCACAAAATTATGTCAATGGTACTACAAGATTACATCAAAGAAAGATAACAAGTTAAAAGGTATCAAAATAAATGACTACAAGTATATATTAGTAGTTGCCTTTGTGGCTTTTTGATATGGTGTCTTGAGGTCCACTCCTCACGATTTCTTGACTTTAATGATTCTCTAGGCCTCTTTGAAATCATTCAAGATTTTTTTAAATATAGATTTTTCAATATCATATGGTATTTTTTATAGTTTTTGTCTTGCTCAACTAGAGTTACAATGTTCCTACTAAACTTGTTAAAAATCATAGAAAATGAATTCAACTTCAAAATTCATTGATGATACATAATGAAATATAAAAGTGAAGGACTATAAACATGAGAGAGTGCATAGAACTTTAATTCAAACATATTTCACCTAATATGGCCTCTCCTCTTGATAGTTTCAGAGAATACATGAAGGGCCCATTTATCACTAAATTGTATATTTGGGAACCTTATATGAAATGTTATGTTCTTACTAGAGCTACTTATTTCTACCCATTTTTTGTGAAACTCTTTATAACACTCCCATATGGAAAATTGTACCACTACCAAATTTTAAAATCTCTCCTTCATTAGGAACTTGTATATCATCATAATTGACTACATTTTGTCTATATTTTATCGATGAGACAAACATTCATCTCGATTCACCCTCATCTATGTGCTCAGTGCTAAAAAATTAGTATGTGCATCATAGAACAAATAAGTGAGTCCAATGGGCTAGCTGAAATGGTTGAAAGTTGTGAGTACCATGCAAGAGGTGTTGTGATCAAGTCCCGGGATTTGATATCTCTACATATGTTGGCCTTGATTGTGTCCTAATATGTCATCACAATTTTCTACAATAGTCTATGTATCCCACTTACACTAAGTACCATCTTGAGAATGAGGGGAAGTTCCTGGGGGTTTCTTGGGGATGAATTTTCCAAGAAAAAATGAAAAAATAAGTTCCATGAAAAATTAATATATTGGATTCAATTACACTCTAAATTTCTCTTAAAATCTCAAGATAAATCATATCACAACTAACATGCTCAAATCTACTACAACTGTGACCCCTACAACTTTCTCTCCACCGCATCAAGTTGAAGTAATCCATATCTAGGTGTCATCTCTCTTTTTTTATTATAGCCTTTAGAAATTATGTTAGTTTTTATTTCCTACAACATTAAACAGACTTAGTAAGTAATGGATAGAATTATAAATTCAACTCTTCGTAAAATAAATACATATTTTTCAATATTGTATAACAATCATAAAGTATGTAATTACAACTCACTAGGATTGCATTGCTATTCTTGTCTTCATTAGTTTCATTTTTTTACTTTTCTTCTCTCATGTTTCTATATTTCCTTGTGAATAGTGTCACCATTCAAGGAATCTCCATCGGAAGAAATATTACCTATAGATCTATAACAATGAAACACTACTAAGTTGAGTGCATAAAATCCATGGAATAAAATTTATGAATAATTTTACATGAACATTGAAAATATAGATGCATAATATCAACATATATAGAGACATAGAGACTAACCCTTACCATGTCCAACTTTTCCTCGCAAGTATCTCATCGCATGCTTTGCAACAATCCAATGTGTTTGTCTTGGATGACTCATAAACTGGCTAAGTGCACTCACTGCATAGCAAATATTTGGTCTGGTGTTAACCAGATACATCAATGGTCCATTCAAATATTTGTACAAGGTCAAATCAATCTCATTGGAATGGGAACAAGACACACTTAGATTCTTCAAATTCGACACCATTGGTGTAGTCATGGGCTTACAGTTCAACATCCCAAACTTCTTCAATATATCAACTGTGTACTTCCCCTGACTCAGGAAGATCTCATCAGTTCTTTGTCATACCTCTAGTCCCAAGAAGTAGTGCATGATACCAAGGTCATTCATCTCAAACTCAGAGGCCAACTCATACTTGCATTCAACAATAAGGTTCTCTATATCGGCGAGGAATAAATCATCAACATAGAGGACCAAAACCAGGGACTCACCATTAACAGTCTTGTAGGTTGGGATCAACAACACTTTTGTTGAATCCCAAACTCATCAGGTGTCCATCAATCCTCACATACCAAGATAGAGGTTCTTTCTTGATTCCATACAAGGCCTTCTTCAACCTACACACATGAGACTCCTTCTCATGTATCAATAAACCATCTAGCTACTCAGTGTATAATTCTTCCTCAATCTCCCCATTGAGAAATATTGACTAGATACCTCCTCATAACAAGAAGGCTCGGAATCAATGACGTGGCTCATAGTTTCAACATAGAACGAACATATCTGAGGTCTCTTAGCTCTCGGAAGGCACCATAAGGAGTTTCATGTCCTTTTGCCTCCTACAGAGTCTGACAAGCCCATGTAGGTCTCTTCCAACCTATTGTAATATCTATGGGAACATCAACTAGAGATACATGATCAATGGGATCAATAGGCTCAACTGTCTCCCTCTAAACTGTTGGAAGGTGAGGAGGAGAAGGTACCATCTCTTCTCGTCTCTCATTATCAATCTCCATGTAATATCCTCTAGATATCCTGAAAGATACCTCCTCCTCAAAGGTAACATCTTTGATCACTCGATCTGTCTCTAGCTAGGGATGTAGATTTGGTATGCCTTCGAAGACTCATTGTACCCCACAAATGTACCCTTCCTACCTGAAGGGTCTAGCTTGGTCCTTTTTTCCTTGGGTACATGAATGTATACTAGACACCCAAATATCCTGAAGTTTCCAACCTTGGGTTTCACTCATTAATTGTGTCCATACTAGACATCTCGTGGTTCTCTCATGAAACACATGTCTAAGAAATATCAAGATTCCCTCATGGAACCAATGTCTCACAAGACATATAGAGGTTTCCTTGTGAAACCAGTGTCTCGGTTCCTTCTTCTGGCCATGTGAAACACATCAAGATGAAGTCTACACTCTCCCCTATTAGTCCACATAGGACCCTCCGGGGAGAATGCCTCATGATGCTGCCTCAAACATCAACATATTGACACAAGCTTCATGCGATCTCGACTAAGAGGGTATGTCACTGCATCTCAAGTCCATCTTGATCAATCCACACCAAATACTAGCATTGATCTTGCCAAATGCAAGAGAAATTTTTGCAACATGCACCCATGTGCAGCTCAGCACAAACCGATCCTGATTAAACTAATGAAGATTCTCAGTAAATGGTAGCGGCCTTGGCTCTATGTGTTTCATATTAAATGAAGGCCCTCGACTACTTGAGCTTCATATCTGTTGCTTCCAAAATCCACGAAATCCTCCAATGGTGATTATAGGATTATGGGCGTCTTCTTTCTACCTGGCATACACCATTGAAAAAGAGAAATTTGATCGATTCATTACGACAACTGCTCACCAAGGAATATTTCCTATCAATTAGTCTAGGCTCGGATCTAAAGATGCACGTTTTTCCTTCCTTGATATTGATGCCTTCTTTTTGTAGGTAGAACCTTTGCCATGGGAAGAAATTCAAATAGTGTTATCAAATATACTTTGTGGATTTTCCGCTCATTGTTTTCAAACCAGGGCACACTTTACTTCGTTTTCCAGTATCTCTGCAATGGATTTTCCATCCATATCCATGGAAAAACCATCGTTCTCTATGAATTCCATTTCAAATTCTTATTGTAAGCATGGGACAATGGATTCAACCCCTGTTAAAATTGTCTCAGTGGGATATTCGCAGTTGTTTGGAACCAAAATATCAACCTCAACCACTCGACCTATGCCTACGAGAACATCTGAGACGAAGAATGATAGTTGTGGCCCATTCTTTATTAGATCTAATAATGCACATTTGTTTCCCCACGCATTGAATATTAATTTTTTTGCATGCTTCAAGTTTCCAAGGGATCAATTCCATCATGAAGGAACTCGCTAAACCCTGCCTACTCGCCTACTCGTAGGTAGTTGCATCAGAGGTCGTAGGGCAGGCATCTTTTAGAATTATATATTATTTAATAATCAATAATTATATTATTAATCATTAATATAAGAAAATATCTTTTTGATGTTGTTCAAACATCAACAATATTAACTTTTAACATGTCAAAGTTTAAATTTCCAATGAGAAGAATGTGTCCTTTTGCTAGTAAATCCAATTCTATAATGGTCACTAAGTGAAAAAGGGTTTCCAGTAAAACAACATGTGGTGACAAGTAAACATTTGTGACTCTAATGATTATGCAATTAACAAAGAAGTAAAAAACAACATATGCAAAATGTGCAGTGGCATATGTTTTGAATTTATCTACCACTAAGGTCTTTGTATAACTTTTAAGAATGCCTTACAAAAAAGAAAATAAAAATATATTCAAAATCTTCATTCAAATACATTTTGAATTTCTCAACTACTAAGGTCTTTCTATAACTTGTAATAGTGCAGTGGAGGCACAATTTAGAGAAAGAGTAGAAGTATTTCATAAGCATGTTACCTCATTTGGATTTTAAGAATTTGCATGTTCAATGAGCATATTAGAAGAGAAAGTTTAGTTAGTACGGAGTCTATTCCATATTTAAAATGAAAAGGTACATGTTTTCTAAGTCTTTTTCTGTTAGAGGCAACATTTAGACATGTTCAAATTATGGAATTCCAAATTTTTATAAGGTAAATCGAAAAGTAATGTGTATACAAGCCATCCATGTCATCTAACTCCAATATAGTTGAATATTAAAGTGTGCATTATAATACCTGGTCATGTATAGAGATGTATCTACACACTAGAGATGTATATCTACACACTTTTGTCATTGTTGTCTTGTTATTGTTGTTCAATCATGTGAAATTTAATAGGTGAAAAAATAGTGCATCGTTTGGTGTTGGGCTTGTCCTACTATTTTATCTATTAATTCTATCTAGATCAAAACAATATTCA
>SNQJ01S0007531.1:291352-309011 GCA_010110895.2 Picea sitchensis | reverse complement strand
TATATATATATATATATATATAAAATTTACCAAACCATCTTGGATCTCATAATTTCCTACAATTAGCTCCAAAAGAATATCTTATTTTAAAACAAATGCACCAACCCAGCCATCTTAGATCTCATAATTTCCTACAATTAGCTCCAAAAGAATATCTTGTTTTTAAGACAAGTACACCAATCAAGAGAGTTTTTCTTCTTGTTAATTTTGTTGTTTGTCTCTTGTATTCTACGTATATCTGTATGATTCGACTAGTAAAAAAATTTATTTGATTATGTTCTTCAATGTCTTTATTTCTATGTTTCAATGGAACAAAGGGAAATGTGGGATCATTTCGTGGACAACTATAGAAATGGCGTTTAAGTATTTTAAATTGTAGTTTTCTTAACAATAGTTCCTAATTTTGTTGAGGATAGATATGAAAAGCACATTATCTTGTCTCATTACTTTTTGAGCTCCAAGCATGTTTCATTGGATTACCAAAACCTATATGGTATATGATCACACTACATGGTTGGGTGCTCGAAAATCCAAGAATCATGCATATGTTATTCTGGGCATATATTGCCATAGAATATAACGTCAAGTTTGCCAAAATGTTGTGTGAAGAGTATGGATAATCGTATGTAGTTGTTTTTCTATGTTGTAGAGCATACACGCATCTCTCAATGATATCTCGACACTAAGTAGCAAGTGAAGTTGTTCATAATTTTAACTCAAAGTATCTAACTTACTTGAATTCAATGGAAGTGTGTCTGAAGTGAAGTTGTTCATAATTTTAACTCAAAGTATTTATTTAATTTACTTGAATTCAATGGAAGTGTGTTTGATGTTTTGTAGGGAAAGTGTAGTGTTTACTGAACAATGACTTCATTTTCATAGTATATAACATTTTTAGAATGCAAATATGATATTTTTTTATGGGATTACTAAGGAGTGTTTTACACTAAAACCACATTAAATCTTGGTAGGTTGTTTTTGTTGTAAAAAATAAAAATTGATTTTGTGCTTTGTTTTAGGAACAAATGAATGGGTTAGCTAGGATTGTTTTTATTTATCATGATAATTTCTTTTATTACCAGTTTTTTTTTTTCTAATGTTATAATATTCTTTCATGCTCAATTGAAATGGTTGTTTAATTGTTTGGAACCCAATGTTGAGGTGAACTTGCATTGATCTAGGAAACTTGTTGTGCTTAAGATCATTCAAAATGCCATATTTTTCAAGAATAATGAGTTCCATGGTCTAATCTTGCACATCACCAATGACAAAAGTTTATTTAGATTCATCTGTAATATCCTAACCAACATTATCAATGTCACCCCATGGTAGTTTTATTTGAGAAAAATATGTGCATTCAATAATATATATCACTAGCTTATGAGAAATGTGTGTTTCAGAAGAAGAAAAAAACAATGGGATTTTCGTTTTAAGCTATATTTGCTTGTTTCATATGGAATATAAAATGTATCATTCATTGACATACACATTATGTTTTTAGAATCATCACATTCTTGTTGTAATAGCTTAGGATTATTTAGGACAAATATTCTACTATGAAATGGAGATTTATTGATGAATATTGTTTTCTTTAAACTAGAATRCAAATGATAGATTTTAYAATGTGGAYAAYTTGGAGAATGGACATTTTTTTTTTKSAAGAAAATAAGTTCATTTCCAAGTTWATGAGTTGTTTGTGATTTTTCATATTTCTTAGATACACATTACTTGTTTATTTTCCTTATATAATTTGTCAAGCTTCAGTCCATATTTGTGATGTATGGCTATAATTTATTCTTGCAAAATAAGAATTTAGTATGAATTGTGCATATGTAAGTGCATGACATGTATGGGACAATTTGTTTGCAAACACATGTATCCATATATCTAATGGGTATCTCTTTAAGAACAAATAGGGATGTAGAAGGCAAGATCACAACAAGGAAATGTATTCTTGTTTGGTTAGTTTCATATCATGCAAGAACATCTTGAAATAAAAATTTATAAGGTACATATTATATTGTAAAAGAGTAAACATATATTTGGATTTATCCTTGTTCAGGTCTCCATGATTCTCTAGTGGTTAGTGTAAAAGTGAGTCCAAATTGGGATTTTCTATAGCCAATTTGTATTATTTGTGCAAATGTCATTCTTTGTGATTCTAAATTTCTTTTAGATAATTCAAGGTATTAATAGTATCTACTCAATTGTTGTACTAGATGTAGAAAAGTGATGAAAAAAGGGGAATTTTCCATTTGAAGAGAACTATAGTAACTCGTACTATCATCATTTGTTTTTTGTAAATTCCATCGATAGACGTGTACTTGTACTATTGTACTTAGTATTTTCCTTGTATACAATTGATTAAACGTTTATCGCATAAAATTGTTTTATACACTTATCTAATTATCATGGTGTTACCATGACAGGATAAAGACTTAATGGCACTCAATACTGTATCCCAGTTATTCCATCATATTGATCATCAGTGTAACATGAGTCATGTCTTCTTCATGGGTATTACAACTTACTTTACTAATTTATATGTTATACATTCACTCATATAGTAACATTATATTACTCATCCTTACTCTTATAAATTACTCCTCTTCTTTGCAAAGCCAGCTTATGGTGCTGAGGTTTGGAGAAGACACTCATAGCTAAACCTTCATTTTATCTTTATTTAATCTATTAATATACCATCGTTCATAAGCACAATAAGTCTTGTACCATAATTTGAGAACTATATATCGGTTATCAATAATTTAACCAAACCTAACAAAATGTTTATATCTATAATGAATATGGACCTCAACTCATTCCTCTAAATCACAATACATATATTATGGACAAAGGATATTATTAATATAACAATACTATAGTGATATTTATGGAATAAATCCATAACTCTCATTTTAACATTGTTTAATTCACCCTAGCCCTCTGCCTAGGGTCTCTTCGACTACCAGCACAACGATCATAGCCTTTGGTCATATTTGAAAATGAAGAGTATGGATAATCGTATGTAGTTGTGTGAATGTTGTGTGAAGAGTGTGTATAATTGTATGTAGTTGTTTTTCTATGTTGTAGAGCATACACGCATCTCTCAATGATATCTCGACACTAAGTAGCAAGTGAAGTTGTTCATAATTTTAACTCAAAGTATCTAACTTACTTGAATTCAATGGAAGTGTGTTTGATGTTTTGTAGGGAAAGTGTAGTGTTTACTGAACAATGACTTCATTTTCATAGTATATAACATTTTTAGAATGCAAATATGATATTTTTTTATGGTATTACTAAGGAGTTTTTTTACTCTTAAACCACATTAAATCTTGGTAGGTTGTTTTTGTTGTAAAAAATAAAAATTGATTTTGTGCCTTGTTTTAGGAACAAATAAATAGGTTGGCTAGGATTGTTTTTATTTATCATGATAATTTATTTTATTATCAATTTTTTTATTTTTATTTTTCTAATGCTATAATATTCTTTCATGCTCAATAGAAATGGTTGTTTAATTGTTTGGATCCCAATGTTGAGGTGCACTTGCATTGGTCTAGGAAACTTGTTGTGCTTAAGATCATTCAGAATGCCATATTTTTTCAAGAATAATGAGTTCCATGGTCTAGTCTTGCACATCACCAATGACAAAAGTTTATTTAGATTCATCTGTAATATCCTAACCAACATTATCAATGTCACCCCATGGTAGTTTTGTTTGAGAAAAATATGTGCATTCAATAATATATATCACTAGCTTATGAGAAATGTGTGTTTCGAAAAAAAAATTGGGATTTTCTTTTTAAGCTATATTTGCTTGTTTCATATGGAATATAAAATGTATCATTCATTGACATACACATTATGTTTTTAGAATCATCACATTCTTGTTGTAATAGCTTAGGATTATTTAGGACAAATATTCTACTATGAAATGGAGATTTATTGATGAATATTGTTTTCTTTAAACTAGAATGCAAATGATAGATTTTATAATGTGGATAATTTGGAGAATGGACATTTTTTTTTTGGAAGAAAATAAGTTCATTTCCAAGTTTATGAGTTGTTTGTGATTTTTCATATTTCTTAGATACACATTACTTGTTTATTTTCCTTATATAATTTGTCAAGCTTCAGTCCATATTTGTGATGTATGGCTATAATTTATTCTTGCAAAATAAGAATTTAGTATGAATTGTGCATATGTAAGTGCATGACATATATGGGACAATTTGTTTGCAAACACATGTATCCATATATCTAATGGGTATCTCTTTAAGAACAAATAGGGGTGTAGAAGGCAAGATCACAAGAAGGAAATGCATTCTTGTTTGGTTAGTTTCATATCATGCAAGAACATCTTGAAATAAAAATTTATAAGGTACATCTTATATTGTAAAATAGTAAACATATATTTGGATTTATCCTTGTTAAGGTCTCCATGATTCTCTAGTGGCTAGTGTAAAAGTGAGTCCAAATTGGGATTTTCTATAGCCAATTTGTATTATTTGTGCAAATGTCATTCTTTGTGATTCTAAATTTCTTTTAGATAATTCAAGGTATTAATAGTATCTACTCAGTTGTTGTACTAGATGTAGAAAAGTGATGAAAAAAGGGGAATTTTCCATTTGAAGATAACTATAATAACTCCTACTATCATCAATTTTTTTTTGTAAATTCCATCGATAGACGTGTACTTGTACTATTGTACTTAGCATTTTCCTTGTATACAATTGATTAAACGTTTATCGCATAAAATTGTTTGATACACTTATCTAATTATCATGGTGTTACCATGACAGGATAAAGACTTAATGGTGCTCAATACTATATGTCAGTTATGCCATCATATTGATCATCAGTGTAACATGAGTCATGTCTTCTTCATGGGTATTACAACTTACTTTACTAGTTGATATGGTATATGTTCACTCATATAGTAACATTATATTACTCATCCTTACTCTTATAAATGACTCCTCTTCTTTGCAAAGTCAGGTTATGGTGTTGAGGTTTGGAAAAGACTTGTTTTACTCATAGCTAACTCATAGCTAAACCTTCATTTTATCTTTATTTAATCTATTAATATACCATCGTTCATAAGCACAATAAGTCTTGTACCATAATTTGAGAACTATATATTGGTTATCAATAATTTAACCAAACCTAACAAAATGTTTATATCTATAATGAATATGAACCTCAACTCATTCCTCTAAATCACAATACATATATTATGGACAAAGGATATTATTAATATAACAATAATATAGTGATATTAATGGAATAAATCCATAACTCTCATTTTAACATTGTTTAATTCACCCTAGCCCTCTACCTAGGGTCTCTTCGACTACCAGCACAACGATCATAGCCTTTGGTCATATTTGAAAATGAAAGAGAAACAATGTGTTTCCTTTCTTTCTCACTACAATATAAATACTTTTCCTACTGCTCTAACAAATGATTAAACATATAAAAGTTTGCATTCTACAGGCATGCTTGTTACTTCTTGTTACCATTTTTTAAATAAATAGAAAGCAAGTACAAGCATGCTCCATATTTTATTGTTTCTAATATTTAACTAAATAAAACACAAGAATGTTTTATTTTTAACCATTATTGTAACTATGATAAACACTTTCTATTGTAATACTTATTATTCATTAGTAAGCAAGTAAGAGAAGAAATCATAATAAAAGAAGAACGCAACATATATGAGCTTGCTTTAATATCTGGAAATTAATTGAGTAGAGAACTAGTTCATCCCAACCATAGACACCAACATCCAATGTTACTTGTTCTTGTCACCCCTGAGCCTAAATCATCATTTCATGGGGATTGGAACTGTATAACCTTCTCCAAATTTCTCAGAGTTTTGTTCATCCCATAACCATCAAACTCATTTCACAAGTACTCAACAACGTCCTGCCTCATAACATACTTGTATATAATAGCTTACTTAGGTTTTTTCAAGTTGGCCTCATCCCTAACCCTAGGGAATCTTATTGGCCTAACTTTGTGTTATATTTTTCCCTCACATCCCACACCTTTGGGAATAGGATTCCACTTGTCCCATGGACAATAATTTACTATGGTGTTTTTTATCCTTTTCACTCATCCATGGAATAATGATTTACTCTTTGTAACTGGATTCTCTAATATAGTTTCTTGTTAGTTAAGTAATTAAAAAAATTACAAATTACAAAAATGTTTATCATCAATGTTTATGATAACATAGTTGCACATAAATCTTTTCAAATAATTTCCACAACATAAACTAGCAAAAATTTAAATGTTTAAATGTTTATAAACTAAGGGACATTACAATAGCATTGTTGCATTGTTTGGAAATCTGCATATAGTATATTTGTCTTTGACTGAGAAGACAAAGTATAAAATACAATCATGGCATCATTGCCATTATCAACCATGTTTTCTCTGGAAATGTATACTTTCACCATAACTCGATGTGTCTTGAATAGTTTCAAATTATGTTTCTATGGCATTTCTACCCATTGCAAGTCTCTCTTTTTCCTAGTGTCATGAAGACTCATGTTACCAAGTTTCTCACTTCAAATGGTGCAATGCGATAGATCTTGTCTTTGTAGATACATCTACATGGAATTTTGTACATGTTTCTAAGGTATGTTTATAATGATGCAACTGGTCAACATTGCCTTTTTTAAGTTGTAAATTTGTTCGTTTTGAGTAAGTTTTTTTAATTAGTTGTTTGCCTCTCTTTAGGCTTGAAACTTTACTATGTATTATTTTTAGAAGATTGTTTTTAAAAAGGAAAGTTTATCTCATGGTGTCGTTAGAAATATTTTTCATTTTCTTATTTTAGTGCCAAGGTAGAGTGACAAGTGCAATTCGTGTTATCTTTATAGCTAGAATGAAGCAAAGGTTCAAAATGTACATGGAAAGGAGCTGGCACATGTTGCATGAGATAAATAGTCTTAAAAGAACACTAAGTGGAATAAAATAATAAGAAAAAAAGTTTTATTTTCAACATACCAAATTTATAGGTTAATACAAAACAATTCACACAACCACCGAGTTGCAAATGTGTCTTCTTTGATGTTTCCTTTGTTATACAACTATTACGTATTGATAACATATCCTTGTCAATTTGAAACAAATCATTCACTCCATACGATGTTATCATGGAAGTATTTTTCTAGATAGTTAGTTTCTTTGATGTCCTTTGCCAAGGATAAATTACATTTTTTTTATGTACATATATCAAAGCATTGTATTAATTTGCATTAGAATAAAAAAGTGAGTCATAGAAATAATAGAATAAAAAAGTGAGTCATGGAAATAAGAAACAATAGTGGATACCCTAACAAAGACTTGGTAAGAGCCTTTTCTATACATTAAATGGTTTTTTGTACATTTGAATGTTGTATTATAGAATCATAAAGAGATGACGTATGGAGAAAACATTGCATATAGTCATTTGTTTCACATGATAAGAGTGGTTCATAATGACCATACATCATAATTTCATCATGGAACAATATGTTATATTGAATCTATATTTCCTTTGATTAAAATGGAGTTATTGTATCCTTTTGGTGAATGATCAAACACAAAGGGAATTGGATATCCATTTTACAAACCATTTGGTGGAAAAGATAACACCCCACAAGACAATTTCAATGTGATGAGATTGGGAAAATGTTGAGCAAGACATTCTTTGAAGAATTTTTCAACATCATGGACATCATGTAGATCTTTTAGGAAATCATTGTTCGATTCAAAATTCATCGAAGAAGAGAATCAATGTCATTACGGTCCAAGAAATTTCAAAAATGTTATACTATTTCTTGATGTATCTGAATTGATGTCTACTAAAATTGCAACGAGACTACAAACGCATCAAACAAGAAATAACCTAGCCTAATAGAAATTTAATAAAATGAATAAATGAAACCTAGATAGGAAAATATCAATATCTTGTAGCTTGAAGTCTCTTATTGCAAACATATTAGAAACAATAAGGAAAAGAACTTTGCATAACTTCTCCACCTCTTCTTATTAGATGACCATATTCCAAAGTAGGTTTTGTATAGCATAAGAGTTCTACTACATGGGTGTCCAATGTCTAGTCAATGGGTTTAAACCATTAAAAGGGGCTAACAATCCTTCTTGTAACAAGAATCACAAGCAAAAAGACAAATAAAAAAGGGGACAATGGGTTGGAAAAGAGAAGGAAAAAGAAATGGAAATTGCTCGCACATATTGAATGGCTAATATGCATATAAAAGTTAAAAATTGGATTTCTAGAATGTGCATGTGTCGAATGATCATAGGAACCACTAAGTCCATGTAGTGTGACAAGAAGTACAAGGAAAAGAGGGAATTTTTTAAAGACTAAGTTGATGGTAAAGTTTGGGATGCAATTGTATTTTTGGAAAATGGTTGAATTTGTAAACATCATTTAACTAGCATTTAACTCGGAAAAGGTTGTTGGAAAGACAAATTTTGTGCTCGGAGTGGCATGGATATATGAGGTGTTAATAGAAAATATCATAAGTTGGAATACGAAAAACTATACAATAATAACATGAGGGAAAGTTCATTTTTCATTACATAAAGCAATGAATAGATGAAACTAAAACTAATGGTGATCATAAATTGAAATCCAGTCAACTTGTGAAAATACAAATATATGGTTCAGTGAGGATAATTAATTAACGAATCTCCAATAAATGTTGTGAAGTATTACTCCACATGCATAAAGAAGCTCATATAGTCTTAGAAAAAAATAAACCAAACAATTACTATAAAAATTGTTTAAATATATTTTGAAAGTATACTATAAATTCAAGTAGATATGCAGAAATTAAGTGTATCTACTAAGTATTGGTTGAAAGTACTAAAACTTAGTTTATGAAAAAACTTGCAAAATCCCATAAGCAAAAGTACATTTTTGAGTCCACATGTCATAAAATTTTGGGTTTAGCATGACCTTAGGAAGTTGAGCTTGTTACAGAGAGTTTACTCCCTCGACTGGTTACTCTTCCAATCCCTATGGAGAGTTTGATTGATTCCTCCTGCATCTCCAAGTTTCATCATTGAGTCTATGCTGCCAGATTCTTCCATATGTCTCATGCTCTTGTTCAAAGGATGTCTATCAAGCTGTGTCGGCAATTCCTCAGAACTCTTGACTTTTCATATCATCCATACCCTCAGTGTGTCTTAGAATCACATGAAGTTGTAGTCCTATTGTGCACCCTGGTCCTACTCTCCTCATTGGTAGGTAACCTTGAACCCAGCAATCGAAATTTCATCATTAGTCACTAACTGGGTGGTTTCCCTTGTGTTCGATGGAAATACATATATTCACGCATTGGGATTCGTGCAGTGTCTTGGATGCCATTATCCTTATTGGTGGTTCCTCACCTTTGTCAACAATTTCCTTATTGGCTGATATTCAGAGGGTCTTTTTCGTGTACTACTTGCATCTGGCACATGTGAAAGATGCACAGGGTCGTTGGCTCGTGAAACATGTTCTTCATCTGATTTCCTCCAAATCATCAAGCTCATGCTTTTTACCTTGTACTGAATTATGAGAGATTCCTTAATTCTCTCCTTTCAGCAGGCCTCCTTCCATCAACTTCATCTCATCTATTTTGGAAACTAGACCTAGATTCATATGAGTACCTCGAGGCTTGCAATCATTAGTGGCAAGTTCTATCGCCATCGACAATTGGGAATACATTAATGTGTCTTTCTCGATGGATTCTTCAAGTGTTCGAACCCGACACCTCTATTCACACTTGTAAGAATGTACTTGGTTCCTTGATACCTACTTTCATTATCGATAGGCTATCTCGCATTTGTTAACAGTATACCTTAATGATCGATAATCAAACAAAGTCTCATTGTGTTCAACCTCAACTCCTTTATTCGCACGATGTAGAATTTCACCTTTGGCAGATTGTGTAGAAGACTTGAAGACATCAGTTTATAGTTGCATCTTTCCTGAGTTGTTGCTACCTTTCATTGGACCAGTAACTATGTGACTTCAGTGATCATGGGAGATCAAATTATACTCCATGGTATACAAATATCTTCAGATTGATTTTTAGACTAGTTTTACTGGGCCTTGTTCGTGACTATGACAACCTCTGGCATATAACCACCTTTTCATTGCCTATTCATGGCCATGGACAGTTGTTTGTCATATTTTCACATGGATCTGCAGTGTAATTCAAATTGGCATCCATGTGTGCAAAGTCAGTAGAGATTTTAATATTCTCATGAGCAACTAGTTCATCCAGTTGCGCCTCCATTACTCCACTTCTAGTTATTATAATGTATTTCAGTCATCGCAGATACTCCTCTGACCTCACACATTAGGGGGCATCTGTTATATCAAGATTTGCCTCACCCTATGCAAACTTGCACAGAAGCCCTTTTTCCATTTCCCTATGCAGATTTGAAGTCCCTTTTTGCAAATCCCGGAGCTAAAAACATTATTTTTCCACATATATACTCCCTACCTATTGTACATCATGCGTATACGCAGGTTGCACCACTATAGCTCGTGTACATCAGGTTTTGTGCTCAAAATTTAAAAAAATGGTGTCGGGTTTCCATGTCATGTCACGAGATCCATGATCCTCGACCTTCCATATACTAGAAACGTTCTGAATCGACCTTTCAGTTCCACTTGAAGGCTACAAATGGGCGAAATCCGAGCTATGGAAAATAGGAGAAGAATTCAACTTTGAGAGCAAAGTTACTCAAGAGAGATTATTCACTTCATATTGAGTATGCATCCCTTTGTCCTTTTAAGTCTAAACATATTATTCAGCCCCCAATCTCCTCCCTACTTGATTGAGAACCTCATTGTCTCTCTTATATGAGCTTGCCTTTGGTGGAGGATTGAAGTGGAGGAGGCCCAGCTGGAAGGGACTTAGTTTCTCGGTTCTGAACCGTGTCGGCACGGAATTTTGTAATTCAATCACTTATGTTGATTACATCCTAATAGAAATACTCTTTTCTCATCCAATTAATATTTTGCAAATATTTGAATTGTTATTCCATGGGCATATTTGTTATGTTGATGGATTATGCTATTGAATGTGCTAACATTATATATTATCACCATATGCTTGTGTTTCTTGGTTGTTGAGGACAAGTTGCAGGTGTATTGCTTTGATTCAAGTGCTCAATGGTGGACTTCAACGAACGTCTAGACGAGGTAGGCCTTTTATCTTGTCTTTCTAGCATATTTGTTTATATAGAATACCTAAGATTAGAATTTATTTCTGCAGTCATTTCTGTCTATTGTGGTTTATTCCTATCCATAGATATATTTTCCACGTAACAATGATGATTTTTGTGAATCCTAGCAGATTCAATAGCCATGAAGCATATAGAGGATGCATTCCCCAATAAATTCCAGGATTAAGTACAAAGCCTACGATTGATCATGTCCATGGATAGTGTTAACTTGTATTCCCTCCAAAACACCAATTGTTTTGTTTTTATAGTGGTAGTGATCAATAACAATATCCCCCCATGGTTTACTTGAAGAATGAACATCTTATGTTGGCTCTCATAGTCCCGGGTAGAAGACAAGTGAAGAGAATGGATGTCTACATCCACAAGTGAAGAGAATGGGTATAAGACTGGTGTCCTATGTCTGATGAAGGTCCTGGTGTTGAAATCCTATCATGCTCCTCCCAAACTATTTCTTTGTCGACATGCACAATACTCAAGAAGAAAACTACAAAGGACAACAATTATATAATAACTAACTTTTATATAAATTATCAAAGACAAATATCATTTCAACAATTAGTATTCTAAATAAAAAGATATTCAAACATGATCAACATATACTAAGAACACAAGAATTTCGATGGAAAGAGGTATATTTATTGATTGATAATAAAATTTAGGTAGTAATCACTTGCACCTATCATGGCACTACTCGAACAAACTCTAGGTCCCTCCACCCAAGACACTAACTATAAGATGAACCTGTGAAGCTGATGCTTATGCACACCCAAAGAATATCAAGGGATACTTAATGGTCAGATATGGGAAGCATGGAAAAGGATGGAAACGAGGGTTTTTAGGTCTAAGCACATGAATCAATAATGGGAATATAAGGGCTTGTAGATAAGGCGAGAAATAGCCCACATAAATTTACTTCAAGAATGATTGTCATCTCCTCATGGCTTATTCTCAATTTATACCATCTTTGAGTGGTTATAATTAGTTATCTATGGGAATTATTTCCCTGCAAGTGCTGAACTATTTTCAGAGACCCAAAATGGCCACCATAGAAGGAAGCATGAGCATCCTTAATCAAAATAAGATGATCTTCAGAAGTTGGGACACATAAGTGGTTGAGTTTATATATCCACCCATATCTAATTATACAATCTAGAAATGGTGTTTGATTAAGCTCAATGGGATGTCACACAACAACCCATATCACTACAAAGAAGGGATCAGAAGCATATAGAGGCTTCCAAGCCTCATATGAAGCACAACTCACAACCAGTAATTGAGGTACCTACGTAGGGGGATAGCTCGGGATATTAGCCATCTGATTGGGCATGCCCTTCTTGCATTTAATCACCAAATGAAATTGTTGAATGTAAGCGTCCCACTTTAAATAATGTTCCTTATGTATCTTAGTCTGAGAATTGATGAAAATCAATGGACGATGATCTGTGTGGAGGATTGTTTCTTTCTCTAGGATGTAATGAAGATACTATTTTAATGTTTGGACTAGATTGTAGAACTCTTTGTCATAAGTGTTATAATTGTGTTTGGCATCAGACAATGTCTTTGAATGGTATGTGATAGAGGACTCCATGTTTAAGAACTACACTAATAGCATACCAAGAGGCAATTGTCTCAACCTCAAAGGGAGAATGAAGATTGGGTAAATGAAGTACAAGAGTAGAACAAAGCAAAATTTGGGACCCTGGAATTGTAGACTTTTCAAGGGAGTCCACAAAAATTGATTCTGGTTGGAAAATTGATGAAGAGAGCATGCTAACTGAGAGAAGTGGGCAATGAACCACCGATAAAAATTGATGCCACCCATAAAGATCTTGAGTTCCAGAGCTGAGTGAGGAACTAGGCAATGTACAATAGATTGGACTTTAGTGGGATATGGGCTAACATCCTCAGTGCAGACAACAAAACCAAAATATTCAATTGAATATTTCCCAAAAAAAAAATTATGACGTTTCACTTGCAGTTTGTGAGTGTGCAATAAGTCTAGCACAATGCCCACATGGAGCAAATCATCCTCCTATCCAAATAGATCACCACAAATTTTCTCAAATGTTCTTTGAAAATGTCATTGATTAGCCTCATGAAAGTGGCAGGGGAATTAGTAAGACCGAATGGCATCACCATCCATTCATAAAGCCCAAATTTGGCTTTAAAAGTTGTCTTCCATGTGTTTGTTGCATTCATGTGAACTTGATGATACCCTGTTATAAGATCCATTTTGGTAAAGAAGCAGGCACCCTTCAAATGATCTAGAAAATCATCAATGCATGGTAGAGGGTAACGATTCTTGACTATGGCCTTATTAATAGCTCGATAGTCTGTGACTAGATGCTAATCCTCGGACTCTTTCTTGGAAATGCTGAAGGCAGGAGAGTCACAAGGTGAATAACATAGTTGGATGTGGTCGACATTAAGAATTTGTTGGAGCTAGTGTTCCACTTCCTTAGCCTCACAAGGAGCAAGCCATTAAGAAGGGGCATTGGACAAAGTGGCTCCCTAAATAAGATTAATGGAACGAATGGGGGGTAATTCATTGGGTGCATCAAAGACATATTCAAACTATGTGAGTAAAGAAGCCATATCTGAAGGAAGGGTGTGAGAAGGGATATCTGGTTTAAGAGGGTGCACCAAATAGAGGGAAATGGATTTGTTGAGACAGATTTGACGAACAACAGGTTGGCCAGAAAGTAAGGCGGGGGATTTTAGAGAGGATGAGGTGAGGACATAGGTACGCCCATCTTTCTGAAGATGATATTGATGATTGTGAGAATGGTATACAATGTGACAAAGTTCTTGATAGGGAATACCTAGAAGCACATATGCACAATCCAAAGCAAACAAATCACAAAGAACATTATCTTGGAAAGGGCCGATCGAAAAAGTAAGGGAACAACGTTGGGTCACCATCACACGGGGACCATCCTTTTGAACACAACCCAATTTGTAGGGTTCCATATGAGGGGAAGTAGCAAGTTCCAACCGTTGCACCAAATCCTAAGCAACCAAATTCTTTTGGCTACCATTGTCAAGGATGGGTGTAGTCAGGGATTGCTTGGTCTGGAAATTGTGAGTGAACAAAGGAGTTGGTGAATAAGTTTGTGGATTCATGGTCATGAGAAGGAGAGAGGGGTCCATTTTCGTAGGATTATCCAAGGTGATTAGCTCAGGGGTGGGTGTTGTGCTTGATGAGGACTCAAGAGCATCGATGAATAAAGTCTTGACAGGTTTTGATTACGAAGAACTTGACATTCAACTGAAGAATGAAATTGAGATTTGTGATAAGAACACCATTTTCTAGTCTTGGGTGATGTAGGAGAGGCTAGAGAAGAAGGAGCTGAGGAAGGGCTAGCTTTGGATAGAGGAGATCGAAGGAGAGGAACGAGCTTCCATTCCACAGCCAAGGCCCAAAGAAAGGCCTTATCTAAGGAAGAGTTTTCACATAAATCAACCTCTCTATGTATAAATAATAAAAGACTAGAATTGAATTTAACAATGAGTACATCTTCCGGATCTTGAATCTACAGTTGGATGTAAACACCTCAATGTAGCTTTGTACTGATTGGCCCGAGAGTTGGTGGAGTTGCAACCACCGAGCTAGGAGAGTCTAAGGGTACCCCGGCGAATAGAAGCGATTCTGCAACACTTGAAAAAAGGCATCTCAAGAACCAATAGGTGGAGGGGTGGCCATAGGAGGACCTCCCAAGTCCAGCACCAGAGAGGAGGTATTTGTTTGGGCATCCCACCAAGCTTGAGCAATCCCTTCCAATTGGAAAATTGTGATTTGTAGCTTCTCTTCTTTTGTCATTCCTGGGAAGCTCTTGAAATAAGTGGATAGACTATGTACCCAATAATCAACGACCTCACCATTCATATGCCATAAAAAAATAGGCAATTGGAAACAAGTATCTAACTGAAATAACACTAGGGAGCTCCGCTGGAGTTGCATGAGTTCATTCAGAGCAAGATCTAGGTCCTAAATGGGAGAAGATTTCCCAGATATAGAATCCTCAAGGGAGGAGGCATTATCTTCATATACTGAAGAAACTGATATATGGATCAGGATTTGGATATGGATGTGGGTTAGGATGAGAAGATCTAGATCTAGATATGAATTTGGGTCAGGATGAGCTAGATTTGAATGGGAAAACCCTAGATCCAAAACCCTGGAGATGGATCCAACCCTAGTGCGCTATCCTTTGGATTTGGATCAGGAGCTAGATCTGGATGGGAAAATCCTAGATTTGGATCCAATCTTGAAGCACACCATTCAAAGCTCAAAAGGGAGGGCACACTAGCAAATGCTAACCAAGCTCACGCTAAGAAGGAATGTTGAAAAAGAGGGAAAAGTATGGAGAATCCTAACGCACCTTTAAAGCTATAAATCACCACAAAACAATAAATAGTGGAGGTTTTGAACAAACCCTAACACATTGCCTACAAGATTAATTTCACTTTCAAATAGATCATATCACATCATCGATGAGCATTTATGAAGCATGTCATACTAATAATGAGCATGTACGTACTTAATATATACATAAAATTATTAATTTTATGTAGAGTCATAAATAACCCACAAGTTTTTTATATATTTCATATATCTTCAATGTGTTTATTATAAGATTTTTGAAACTATTTTGATTGTATTGATACTTTTTTATAATGATTTGATGGTGTGTAAATCCAAATTATATACATAAAATTATTAATTTTATGTAGAGTCATAAATAACTCACAAGTTTTTTATATATTTTCAATGTGTTTATTAAAAGATTTTTGAAACTATTTTGATTGTATATTGATACTTTTTTATAATGATTTGATGGTGTGTAAATCCAAATTATATAATAAATAGAGCATCTTAAAAAAATAATTAATTTTATTTGTTCAAATAAATAACTGATAACATGTCATATGTTTTTTTATTAGGTAAATGGTACTCTTCACCCCAAATTAGATCTTTAGCATGAAAGGACACTCTAGTTAGATATTGGTGAGTTTGACTTTAATGATTTTAAAGGAATACGAAGATGATAAAAAACTTAGCGACCAAATTGATGTATGAGATTCTTTGATGTATGTTGAGAATGGATATAAGTGGAAAAATAAGTATATTTTCTATATCAATAATAGAGAATATCTAATTGAAAATGAAATACAATTAAAAAAAAAACATTATATAAATTGTTTTATGGACTTTTTTTATCGATCTTTCCTAGAGGAATAATTCCTGAAATCCAGTACTGTTCAGTACACGACCAACAACCTGTGAGACGAATAAATTATTCTCAATACAGTTATATTTTTATGCAATGTACAGGGCCCTCTGTACAGTTGTTTGAGGAGAGCCTATGGCCGTGGTGAAGAGGCAAAACCCCATTATAGTCTGTGTGGAATAATTATTTTTTGTTTCTAAATGATCAAAAGTTTGATTTGTGTGACCAAATTCCTGGTACAAATAGTAATACGGATCTGATTGACATTTGGACGCCATTTATTTTCTAAAAATATTAATACATAGATTGTCACCGGTGGAGTTTACCGCCCAGCTTCGATTCCTTCTCGAAAAATCAACAATGATTTTTTTATATTAAAAATCTAACATCTTCGAAATCGCTGCTTGATCTGCACGCGAATTCTCGACAAAAAGTGCCTGTGATTTCTGAGCATACACGGGATTCGATTCCTTTGATGGTCAATTAATTAATTACATTTATTTGTAAAAAGCATCTCGAAGTTTCTAATGTATGTGATGTGACCTGGGGTTGATATTTTAGGGTATTTTAGGGGCTAGTGTAGCTCTAAAGGCCCCACGTTACATTCTTGTGTTTGGAGGACACTTAGAAGTTCGAGGTAGTGGATAGGTGGGTCCCTGTGCTTATCCATATGTGCCCACCCGACTCTACACCAATCCAATTGGTCACTCTTCCATAATAGTGACCGACAATGTATGTCATCTTAGCATATGCTCACATTCTCATGGCAAGATATATATTTACATTGTAGGTCACTCGTGTTATAAGTACTACCCATTCGGTGAAATCTGTGAAATCTTTCACTATCAAGTCTGTCAAATGGGCGGGAAGGGTTTTTTTTAAATCTTTGAGTAGCAGAACTGTACCCTGGTCAACAATGGAGTCTAGAACTGAGTTATGCCACAGTTGGTTTTTGTTTTGTTATTTTTTAACTTTGGTCTTGGGAGTGGGGTTGTGTTAACTCTTAGTTCCCCCTTTCGGAGTTGTTATCGCACGGTTTGTAGGATAGTTCCAAGGGCTTGAGTCAGGGCCTGAAACCGGCGTAACAGGAGCTTCCCCACCCACTGTCACCTCGATGGGGGGCTCTTTCTATTTAGGAGGGCAAGTCCAAGGGAGACGTCCCTAAG
>SNQJ01S0007531.1:256777-280490 GCA_010110895.2 Picea sitchensis | reverse complement strand
ATGTTCAAGTACAAGATGATTCAAAATGAAAATGTCTCCTTGGTATATATAGGAGACTAGGAGGTTTTAATGGCCTAAAGCCGACATAAATAAAATAACATTACTAATATAAATCACAACTAATGGCCTAAGCCGACATAAATTAAATAACATTACTAATCTAATATGCCCCAATTAAGTGGTAATGAGCCAATATTAGGGCTTAACATCAATGTATTAGTAGCTGATAGACTAAGGAACAAGGCCGACGCAGACAGAAGAAAGGGAAGGTCAGAAACCTCAACTTCTGGACCATCGGTGCCCCACCCTCAAGTGGATGAACTGACCAAGATGGTGAAGTCTCTGTCTGCAGAGATGGAGAGAATGAAGGCGGAAGGGAGGAAAGCATGCAAGGGCCCTCATAATGCCGAAAACAAAGGAGGCTTCAGGAGGCCAAACAATATTACTTCCCCGATTGTGCAAAGGGAGAGGGGAAGAGACAAAGAAGACCAGAAGATTCAGGCCCCTTTCCAAAACAATTTTGTGGCCGAGGGGGAAGAAGGGGAAACATATGAGCTAGATCCTGAAATCCATTTCTTCGAAGACACTCCTCCTTTTCCTCATCTCACTCAATAAGCCTACGAGGAGTCTCTCATGGACAGTCAACTGAACGAACTAAGAAAAGGAGACATGGCTAGTGGTAGCCAAGGCAGGTATGACCTAAGGTCTAAGAAAAAGACAGTAGCACCTGATGTTCCTGAGTTCTCCACTAGAATAGAGAGACCTTCTAATGAAGTAGTAGATAGTCACAGAGGTAAGAAGCACCAACCCCTCTCTCCCATAGTCCAGAGTCATGTTCCCGAAATAAGAGAAATCCCAAAACTTACATCTTCTTTTAATTTCGAGCATGAAATTCAAAAAATCAGAATCCATGTGCCCCTGACCGAATTGATTAAACATGAAGGGTTCAAGAAATGCTTCTTTGAGCTTTTACAGTTTGAGGTCTCAAGCCTTCCCACAGACTCCATCAATTTGCAAGATGAAAATCCTACAGTTATTCTAGGTCCTATGGTAGAAGACAGGAATGACTCATCCCCTCCCTTCTACACTTCCCTGAACATCCATGACAAGGTACTGCACAACTGCTTGATGGATTCGGGGGCTTCTCACAACCTCATGCCCAAAATTGTCATGGAAGAGTTAGGGCTAGAAGTCACCCGAGCCTATCATGACCTCTATTCCTTTGACTCCAGAAAAGTTCAGTGTCTAGGAGTTATCAAAGACCTGGTCGTGACCTTGTTTCAGCTACCCATGAAAAGTGTGGTCATGGATATTGTAGTGGCCGATGTCCCCCCCAAGTTCGGTATGTTGTTATCAAGATCTTGGATAAAAAGACTGGGGGGAACCTTGCAGATGGACCTCACATATGCTACTATCCCAGTGTTTGGAGGAGAGCATAGAAGACTATACAGGGAAGCCCAACTGGCCTATATAATCAGTGATGAGGCCAACCCTACCAACCATCCCATTTTTGCCTTAGACACTGATTTAGGTTCCAGTGTGCTTCAACTCACCAATGCTCCCGAACCTCCTCTTAGACTTAGAAAGAATCCCACCATTTCCCCTAAATTTCCTCCCTTCATCACCCCCATCTGGAAGATGTTCTTTGATGGAGCCTCTTCCAGGGAAGGTGCTGGAGATGGGGTGGTTTTTGTGTCACCTGCTTAGGAAATCATATCTCTATCATACAAATTAGAATTTGAAGCTACCAACAATGTGGCAGAGTATGAAGCTCTTATCCTAGGATTAAGAGCCACAAGGGAAATGGGAATTCAGGAAGTAGCAGTGTTTGGAGATGCAGAGTTGGTAGTCCAACAGATCAGAAGTGCTTATCAAGCTAAGCATCCTCGACTCAGGAGTTACAGAAATGAGGTATGGGACCTAATTGACAGTTTCTTCTCAGCATTTAACATTTCTTTCATCCCAAGAGAGGAGAACACAATGGCAGATTCCTTGGCTACATCAATAAGTAATTTCAAAGTACCCTTGTCTCCCAAATTCAGATATGATGTGGAAGTAAAATACAGGCCCTCCATACCCGACAACGTCAAACATTGGAAGGTATTCGAGGATGATATTGAGGTCAAGAAATTCTTGGATACTGTCGAAGAATTTTTGGAGATGCATATCGACCAAGACTCCATCTCTGCAGAAGAGTTTGACGGGGGTAATTTTTTGAATAAGATTGTAGAGCATAACATTGTGCAGCTACCCAACAATCATATTCCAAGAGGACTGGTTCCTTTGGAAAGGCTTTTTGATAGAAATTATGTATCATTAAAAGGGGAGACCTCAGAGGATGATACTGGTACTATTCAATGCAACATTGGGACCGAGAGTGAGCCCAAGTGTGTCAAATTATCAAAAAGTCTGACAAAGGAGCAGAGGTCTAAATACATTGGAATTTTGAGGGAATTTGCTGATGTGTTTGCCTGGACCTACGAAGACCTCAAAACATATGACATTTCTGTCATTGAGCATAAAATCCCATTAAAAGAGGAGGCAAAGCCATTTAGGAAGAAGCTGAGACAGATCAATCCTATGCTGCTGCCTATCATGGAGAGGGAAGTGAAGAAGCTGCTTCAAGCTCAGATCATTGTACCACTAAGATATTCAGAGTGGGTGGCCAACTTGGTGACAGTAAGAAAAAAGAATGGAGAGATCCGACTCTGTGTAGACTTCAGAAACCTAAATAGGAGCTCACGAAAGGATAACTACCCCTTACCAAAGATGGAACATATACTACAGAGGGTAACAAGAGCCTCCAGGATGTCCATGATCGACAGTTTCTCTGGCTACAATCAAGTCTATGTTCTGCCTTAGGACAGGGAGAAGACGACATTTACCACTCCATGGGGCACATTCATGTATGCCAAGATTCCTTTTGGATTGATGAATGCAGGGGAAACGTTCCAACGTGCCATGGACATAGCTTTCATTGGGGAAAAGGATAGATTTGTAGTCGTCTATCTGGATGACATCACATTATTTTCAAAATATGATAGAGAACACTGTTTTCATCTCAGGAAGGTTTTCCTGAAATGCAGGAGTTTTGGCATTTCATTAAACCCCAAGAAATCTTTGTTTGCCATGCAGGAGGGGAAGTTACCAGGCCACATAGTATCAGCGGAAGGAGTCAGGGTCGACCCTAGCAAAGTTGAGGCAATACGAGCCTTATCAATCCCAAGGTCCAAGAAGGAGGTCCAATCTTTCCTTGGTAAGATAAATTTTTTGAGGAGATTTGTGACTAACTTTGCTGAGGAGGTAAAACTTATAACAACCATGTTAAGGAAAGGAAATGAAGTGAGATGGAATTCTGAATCATGAAAGTCTTTTGAACAAATAAAGAAAGCCCTGACTGAAGTCCTTGTGCTTATCAGTCCCAATTACTCAAAGTATTTCGTTATTTTCTCCTTTGCCTCACCTGACACTGTGGCTGCTGTTTTATTACAGACAAACAAGGTTGGGCTAGAGCAGCCTATTGCCTATTTCAGCCGAGCATTAAGGGATGCCGAAGTCAGGTATGACACCATGGAGAAGCATGCCTATGCTCTGGTAAAGGCTCTCAAGGCCTTTAGAATCTATATCTTGCAGTAAAAAATCATTGCTTATGTCCCCTCAGCTGCTGTTAAAGATATCCTTATTCAACCTGACATAGACAGGAAGAGGAGTAAGTGGATAGCCAAGATTCTGGAATTTGACCTGGAAATAAAGCCTACCAAATTGATCAAAGGTCAAGGTTTAGCCAAGCTGTTGGCTGAAGCCAATTGCCAAGATTTGGGGGTAAGCTTCATCAACGAATGTTCAGAGATTCAACAAGGTCAGCTGCCTGAAATAGACCCTCAAAGGGAACCCCCACTGGCTCGATGTCCTTTGTATAGGGATGTCATATACTTTCTGCAAGAGTTGCGGCCTCCAGACGGCCTACAAAGAAACAAAGCAAGAGCTCTGAAGCTCAAGGCGGTGAGATACTGCCTTGTCGATCAAATTTTATACTGGAAAGACCCCCTGGGGGTACTTTTGAAATGCATGGATCCACAAGAGGCCGATAGGATCATGGTTGAATTTCACAATGGCCTATGTGGAGGGCACCATTTCTGGAAGGCCACAGCCCACAAAATTCTCAGAGCCGGGTACTACTGGCCCACCTTGTTCGCTTATGTCCACAGAGGAGTTAGAGCCTATATCCAATGTCAAAGATTTGCAGGAAAACAACAGCTCAAGTCTCTGCCTTTACAACCTGTAGTTGTTTCGTGACCTTTCCAGCAATGGGGCCTAGATTTTATTGGAGAAATCCACCCTGCTTCTAGTAGGTAGCACAGATGGATCCTAACTGCCACAGACTTCTTTACCAAGTGGATTGAAGCTATCCCCACCAGAAGTGCTTCCCACAAGGTAATTATTGGATTCCTGGAAGACCTCATCACAAGATTCGGTTGCCCAAGAAAGATTGTTACAGATAATGCAACCTCATTCAAGGCCGAACCGTTGGTCAAGTTTTGTGAGCAATTTGGAATCAAGCTGATTCACTCCACTCCGTACTATCCCCAGGGAAATGGTTTAGTATAATCCTCCAACAAAAGTCTCATAAGGATCATCAAAAGATTATTGGAGAACAACAAAAAGGCTTGGAATTCAAAGCTGAAATTTGCTCTATGGGCCGATCGGGTGACTACGAAGAAATATATCGACGTCTCCCCTTTCCAATTAGTCTATGGAGCGGAGGCTATTTTCCCTTCTCATTTAGCCATTCCTGTAGTAAAATTCCTCCAAGATCATCAGGAGGAGCCTCATGACATGATCAGAAGGATCCATCAGCTAGTGGAGGTCCAGAAGGCCAGGGAGTAGGCAATGGACATAATTCAAAACCAGTAGCAAAGGATCAAGCGGGGTTTTGATAAGAAGGCCAAGAAGGAGGGGTTCCAGATAGGAGACCTGGTGCTGAAATGGGATGCTCCCAAGCAAGATAAGGGAAAACACGACAAATTTGAAGCCCTGTGGATCGGGCCCTTCAAAATCTCTGAAGTTTTCTCAAATAACACATATCGGCTGCAGGATTTGGAGGGTGAAGAAATCTTCAACAACTCGATAAATGGGCATTTTATTAAAAAATGTTTTGTCTGAGCCTTCGGTGGCTCCTGTGTTTTGTAAATATTGTCCTTTTTGATTCTTTGTTTATTTTTATTTTTATTTTTCGACTTAGTAAATGACTCCATAGCCCAACAACAAGGCACTGGAACTGCAAAAAGAGTCCTTAGAGAATCACAGGGACGACTCTATCCCCCATGGAGCCTATTGTTAGTAACATTTCTTGTCCAGGGCACAAGAGTATTCAAGTCTGCAAGTCGTAGGAGAAGCGCCCAAGCACAACACATAAAATCTCGTTTCAAGCTTCCAACCAGGTAAGTGAGTGAAATTATATTAACGACGGTTCAGATTCATCCAAAGGAGCAGATCGGTGGCCGGCGGAAAATCATGGATAGCAGAGTTGCGCCAAAATTAGCGCAAATAGATCACGCCCATATTATATGCAGGGAAGAATAACAACCGTTCATCCAAAGGACACGTGGCGCGAGATCCAGTCACATCGGTTTTTCGGTAGTCGCGAGTTCAAAGGGTGAAGGTTTTATGTCATTGAACATTTCGAAACCCTGAACCCCGAAAGCGTCGAAAGCACCGAAAGTTAGGCCCGCGATATTACAAAGCATTCTCAGCCATTCATCCGAAGGGGACACCTGGTGGCTGAGTGAGACATCTCAGCATCTCGTCCATCATGACCCCAAGCCGCAAAGTGAAGCTCCGTCATATTCCCGATGCGCGAGGTGTTGGGAGCGTCCATGACTTGGGCCCACAATATCATCGAGTGAGTTTCAGGACCGTCAAATCTCAGAGGGATGCGTGGCACTAGATTGAGCCGTCTCGGCATTTCTCTCATTGCGAGTTCAAAAGGCAGGGATTAGCTCCTTCCCAGTTGTGAATGTCGAAAGCGCCTTGGGAATAAGCACATGGTCACAACCCGTGGTCACTTGGGGAAAGAAAGGAGCTGTGTAAAGAAGGCCAAAGGCGCTGAGTTTAGCTACAGAGGGGATCATTGCGATCTACAAGAGCCATCGTATCCAATCTCAATATTGTTTCTCTCCTGGAGTAAATGAAGGCAAGGGCGGGTGGTTGAAACCTCCTTTCATTCGTTAAGTGCGAGGTATGGAGGGTATGGAAAGCGGTCTGCTCGAAGGGGTCCTGTGTACCGATTTTTCCAAAGAAGCCATGCCGAAGTCCTCGACAAGATAGAGAAGTCTGCACACGCTAGCTCGACACTTAATGGCTCAGCTACCCTCGTTGCAGGAGCCATGCGCAGTTAAGGTGGCGTTTGAAGAAAGATATCAGTACGAGTTTGACTGAAGGGACACCAAGCCTTGGGTGACTGGGCACGCCTCTGTGAGGTGAATTTTCCTGAGTATATAGACTCAGTCTTTTTATTTTTATAAGGATCGATGGTTGAGCAAAGCTCCCGATGGTAAAGTTTTGATGAAGTGCTGGTCGCTCTGGTTAATGTATAAGGCATTTGAGATTTCTTACTTTATGGATGTCAGTTTCTCTTCCATCTCTTTGTTTACTGTGTTAGAACAACTCGGAATTGGAGGATCCAGTCAAGTTGTGGCTGTTATAGGATGATGTAGGTTGGATCACTGTAATAGTTGCATTGTTTCTAATTGGTTCTCGTGATTTTCTCAGCGCTGAAACGACTTGGAATTGAAATATTCAGTCGAGTCACCCCTCAGCTTCTTGAAGCTCTGGTCCAAGAGGATCTTGGCTTCTGAGTTTTTCATCCTCAAGCTTCTGAAGGCCTGTTTCCCGAGGCAGTCTTGCTTTCCCTTCTCACAAGTCTTCCTTCTACCACCTTTTAATCAATTTACTGACATAAGTTGGATCAAGACCTCCCTTGCTTTCTACATACCAGGCCCAGTTTCCTGAGTTAAAGCTATATTTTCTTGAGTCTTTACCCATATGATCACCCCATTAAACAAATCGTGACACAAAACTGATGGGTGTTGGGCTCTGATCCTGCAAGCAATCCAGGAGTGACTTCTGACGCTAACAGGTGGTTTACCTCACCAACAACAATCATGGAGTTATCATGCATATCATATATGGTTACAGAATCAGGTTTGAATTCCACCCTTTTTCCTATACCAAAATTTGTTATCTTATAAATAGAGAGAATATTCACGAAGAGTTTTGGAACATGCAATACGTTTTCAAAACTTTCCTGTTGGAATTATACTCTCCCTTGGCCAATGAACTCAACTGGGGTATCATCTCCCATGAGGATGGGAGGACCCATGTGTGAAAAAATAAAATAATTTTTTTTTTATGTTACTGCCATATGATGGAATGCGCCTTAATGTAAGATCCATGCATCAAGAGAAGAGTTAATGTTGGCAGCCAAAGTTTTCAGTTCAATTTTACACACACGCACAAATGAATTTTTTCACGTTCATTCCATACTTTTGCATGACCCTAAGGAAATGTGTGAAGAAGGTCAAAGATTGCATGCTAGACCAAGTTTTTATAGTGCACAATAGGCCTAAAAATGTTATTGAACGTGTGTCGGTCCTAGTTTTGATGTGCACAAGAAATCAAGAAGACGCACGCTAGAATCAAGAAAAGAATTATCGTGAAATCCTCTCGAATGATTACTTCTAGTTGCACAAGGGATCGTGGAGTTGACAAAAGATGAGATAGTAGGGTAGTTAATATTTCCTCGATTCCAGAAGGTTACATGGAATGTAGGTAGATTATAGAAGCGTGTGAATCAATGCCAGTCAAGGATTGTATAGAAGAAACAATAGTGCACTTTATTTTTGAGAATTCCATCACTAGATTTGGATGTCCAAGGATGTTTATAAGTAACCAAGGGTCAACTTTTTGAATGAAACCATTCAACACATCACTCAAGAGTTCATGATTCATCACCAGAATATCACTCCTTATCACCCTCGAGCCAATAATATAATGGACGCTTTTAATAAAATATTAGAACATGCTCTAAAAAAAGTTTACAATGTGAAACGTGATGACAACACATCCCCAAAATCCTATGGGATTATTTAACAACATGTAAAAGGATGAAAACGTGCACACCAATCAAAATTTTCTATGACAAAGAAATAGTGATGCCGCTAGAATTTGTTGTTCCTAGCATTAGGGTCTCCCTAGCCACCCAGATGACCGATGATCAGTCTCTTCAACATAGATTAGACTAGCTAATGGAACTAGAGGAAGAAAAAATTATGGAAGGTTTGAATCAGGTGTTTGAAAAATAAACACACAAGGTATGGCATGATCGAAACATATACGAGAAAATTCTCCACCCTTGTTGTTTGGTACTATTATACGAAAACAAATATTTACACCATTCAAGCAAGCTCTGCATGCACTGGTTGGGTCCTTTCCAACTAGTCTACATCAATGAAGTAGGTGTCGCCAAGCTGGAAACCCTACAAGGTCAACCTCTCAAGGGACTCATTAATGGAAGTAGGTTGAAGTTTTACTATGTCCCGCATGGGTCCACCATCATTTCTAACTTCCGGTCCAAGTTTTGAATAGGGGTAGAACAAATTTAGTTTAGGTTGTACAACATGTAGTATATCTTATAGTAGACATAATTTACCTTTTAAACAACACAACATTCACATCATTCAAGAAGGTGGACTCAATAGATTGACAGTTTGAGCAGGTTTCCATATTTCCAAGTCAAGTTGGCGCTCTAGCATAGATACAAGGTCCATATTAAGTCTGACAATTTATGCGAGTTTTGGAAGAGTTTCCTAGTGATTCAGTCCATTGAAAGGGAAAGTAATCCAATTTGGGAAGTTAACACATGTCACAAGTACACAGTTAATTATACCACCCCATTTCCCAACAAACATCTTTAGTACGGTGGATCAAGTATATCTATCTCCCCATGAGTCAAATTTTGTCGTTGCTTTATAATTTTTCTCCAAGTAAACCCCCATCAAATATTTATTCCTCTCCTTCATCATATTCCCCGCCCTCTCATGTCTATATATATCAACCCTCTGACTCTCTTGTTGGAGTTGTTAGTGCTCAAAAGTGCACCATCAAAATTTTAAGCTCTTTCATGTAAGATTTCAAAATTTTCCAAATCCCCAGGTCATTTTCCAGTTATCATAGCCTTAAAATTCTCCATCGAGTCTTGACAAGCTTTCATTGATCAATTTTTCCCATAAATTCTGTGATCTCTGGCCTCTCATTCGTCTTCCAAAATGACAAATTACTATCATGTTATTAAACATTTTAACAAAAAAAAGCGGTGTGTGCTTGAAAGTGTCCTATTAATCTAATACCTAAATGATTACCTATCAACCAAGTATCAATACTTTATTCTACGAGTCACCACCAAATCCAACAATCTACAAACCACACAAGATAAGACCTAGCGCTAAGCGCTAAGCCACATGGAGGAGCCCACGAGGGGTGCTTCTAGTGCAATACGCGTCAAATAGAGTTAGGAATATCAGTGCATATAAACACCAAAATCACCCTTATCCTATTGCATGTGGGACTATGCCCATATTCAAATATATAAAAAAATAAAACCATTTTAGGAGATTGCCTAACCATTGTAAGGTGGGGATTCTTTATCACCCAGGTGTCGAAACCATGTAGATTTAGAACAATAAAATTCATATCAGACAGGTGCACAACCGTTTGTTTTCATACACCAGAGCATCGACAACATTCATACAAAGTTTCAAGAAAATTTGCAGGTGTTGAGTGTGTTTCAAAGACACCAAAGAAGGTGCTTTCCAACATCTTTCCAAGACAAACATTTGTCAAACAAAGTGCATAAGCTTCCTTCAGCCTTCTATGATACATTATTTCTGTAGAGTTAATGGATTGATGTTCTTGGTAGTATTCATATTATTCCTCCTCATATTTACTTCATTGGGAGAATATTTATCTGTATCATGTAGGAAAGCATTGGTGTTGAGCGGGGAGAGAGACAAAGATGAAGATCCCCAGCATAAAGAGCGCTTTCTCAGAGTGGTGGATTCGAGAGAAGCAGCAGTGTAAGACAAACCCTTGGAGTCTATCGATTACAGTCCCTGTGAATATCCATGATGCCGTAGCCATTTCAACAGAGAGATAATGTTTACACAGAGAGGCATTGCCCTCCTCTAGACAAAAATATTCTTTTTTTTGTTCCACCACCTGTCAACTATAAAAAATATTCTGCCATGGCTTGAAAGCCTCCATAAAATATTGCATAGCAATATGCCTCATAACAAGATTGTAGATCGGAAAGGCAATCAAGTTTGGATGAATTCATAAGGGCCTTACTTCATTCTTGGAATATTCCTCCTAATCCGTTTGAATAGACAAAATGGTGGCCCAACATCTGGGGTCAAGAAGGGTTTGAAAATCATGATATAGATCTACAATTTCCATGACTCTGCTATATTTTCATAGTGATAGGGCTTGATGCATGTGATAATAGGTCTAAGGAGACATTATATAAATATTATGCAACTAATGAAAATGCATCATGTATAGAGGAGATAGAGAAGTCAAGAATAATTGAAGACCAAGGCCATGAGGTTTTTGTTGATAGGAACTATGAAGATCAAGAAGAATACTTGAATTTGAAACTTGCACTGTCAACTAGTCCAAAAGGAGTATTTTCTTCCTTTCTAGGCAGATTATTAGTGACAAAGTATTTTGCAATGACGAAAGAACTTCTACAGAGATTTTCTCCCGATGATGCGTTTAAACTAGGTGCTCAAACTGTATCTGAAGAAATCCTAGAGCCATCAAAATCTTGCTTGTCAAGAAGATGGTTGCTTTTGATGATAATAATTTTTACTTGTTGAAATGACGAGGCCAAATTTGTGTAAGCTCACAGAGAATTGATCTTCGCTTCATACAAGGCCCACAATTATTATGTTTATGGACAAGAAGAAAACAAAATGAACAGGTCCAGGAAACAATCTCAAGAGGGTTTGGGTGCATTAGTAGGGTATTAAGCAAGAGTCTGATGAAATACCAGACGACACAGTTAGAAACCAGGAGAAACTTTCCAGTGGACAGTTGCAAAAGTACACACTCAATGCAGATGATATAAATAAGATGATTATGAACCTTAAGTCATCTTATGTTGCAGCTACAGATGTTTGGGCATATATGGAAGTTTAGAAGGATGCAAAAGTGATCATGCTGGGTATGGTACCAAGTCTGGAATAGTCTTGTAAGCATATTAATTGTGTTGCTGGTCATAACTAGTCAAGTATTGAATGCTTAGTTTTGAAGGAGAGGCATCAAATGTTGATGAACATCAATGACTAATGGGAAGAGACTTTAACAAGACAGGGAAGAATTCTGAGCCTGAAATCTAGAAATTCTCTTGTCTAATTCAAATGCAGTGCTCATGATCCAGACATTCCATTCATCCGAGAGATCAATGTGAAAAGCTTGATGGGAGATTCATGAAGGAATTAAACTATGGAGGATAGGAAGAACAAATAAAACGGGAATTTAAGGATCAAGTAATTAGTTTATATGATGGTTTGGTAATTAATAAAAGTAACCACAACCCATCTGACAATAATGTTTAGGGAAGGTTTCTCTAAATCTTTTTCGGCTACTAATACTTCCAGAAATCAATCAATCATTCAAGAAGGCACAAACATAGTACATAGTCAGTTTTGCAGCGCAAAACAACAAAATTACATGAAATAATATTTTATGTGGTGTTTAAGTGACAATTGTGACCTCATCTGAACATGCCTCATTAATTAAATCACTCCAATTTTAAAGGATAAGGATACAAAGACGATCATTGGTGCTTTGGTTTTAATTGTAGACAGGGGCTGCGAACTCTTGTTCTGAAAGTTTTGAAGGAGTAAGTATCTACCATCTGTTCGATGGATGCATGCCATATGTCTAAAGGGTCAGTTATGAGTTGGGAATCCACCTGCCAAAGGGAGAAGCACTCAAAGGAACACTTCATCATCCATAAAGAGGATGTTGGAGACATTTCCATCATTAGCCTAAATTTTAGCGCTTTGTTGTTTTCTGTTATCCACCTATTGCCATGCCACTTTGAGGGCACAAGGATCCTACGATAGAGTTGTTATTCAAATTTTAGCGCCATCATTGACAGTCTAAGTTATAAAAATACTATTTGTAATTATGATAAGGGGAGAGAAGGAGGAAGGAGGGGGTTCGAATCAAGAGGATTGATCTTGAATACTCGAAAAGAATTGTATAGCTTGAAGGCTAAAAAGACTGTATTTCTGGATTTTTGACTCTTCAGTGAATGAAATCAGACTTTTCTCTTATTCATATCTCTTATTCTATGTGTTTGTGCTATAAGTGACTGATTCACTTTGTTCTTGTTTCATTTAATGATTGGAAGAAGCTTGTCTTTCATTGCATTAATGGTATGAGTTGAAAATACACCTTTCATTGTTGTAACTTGACTGTCATGTATACCTGATGTATGTGTGATTTTACAGATTATAGTAACTTGTCCATATTCATTTAATCCTATTTGAGCATCTGATTAGTTCCTGTGAAGCCAATTTTGTTGGAGTATATTATTTCTTGTCTCATGAGTGAAAGTTCTAATAGTCATATAGTTTGATCTACTATTGAGAATTCTACTCATTAAAATCAGACCTGTATGTTACCAAGATTTCTCCCATTACAGTCTAGGAGTGATTCTTGGAGAGATAACAAGAGTAATTCTCCATGCTCCATTCCATCGCACCTCCATCCACGACTTCCTTCATCATTTAATTGGTCATTTCTCCACCTCCCTTTCCTTTATCCAGATTTCCTCGCTCCGCTGTCATGGTGTGGACTAGTAGATTGTCCATACTCTATTATTTCTAGTTCAACCGAGAAGATCTAGTGCATTCCCTTCAATTTTCACGCACAATTTCAGTATGTCACCAAATGTTCAACCACAATCCTTCCTCTTTATTTCCTATACTTAGTATGTCATAGTTCCCTGAAATGTGTTTCATTCTTGCGGATGTTCACCAGATTTCTCAGCACATAGTTGTGTAAACAACTTCCATTCATCATCCCCTTTGTTGATAGGAATGAAACTTATTCAATGGCTCACCAAGTGCCCTCCTCCCATCCATCAACATGGATGTGGCCTCCACAGTAGTGTGCCCGGGATAAATACATATATCAACTCTCATGGCTATTCACCCTACTCCCATATCTCTCCATGGATACTTAACACCTCCATAGTAGAAAGGTTGACACTGCTATCTTGGTTTGGCCCCTCTAGAATAAAAAGACAAGAAGAGAATGATACTCTCTCTTGATGGATCCTCACTTCTATTTAGTGCTCGATGTTTGCTGGTGGGATTTAAATAGATCCCTTATTCACCTCCACAAACACCAACACAATTTTTGGAGAAAGAATCTTGTTGCATTCACTCCAACCCCATCTTTCATTGTGCATCATTCTTGATTGATTTGTGGACCTGAGTCAAGTTGCCACTACAACTTGCATCGATGATTTTCTCTTACTGAGGCTTGGCCGTAAGCATAATGTTTTTTACAGAATGATGATTTTCTCTTACTCAAATTGTCCACCTTCATAAATTTCAATAGTTTGCTCGAGGACGAGCCAAATAATAGTGGTGGGATCTTGTTGGCACCCAAAGTTTTGGGTTCAATTTTTCACACATGCACAAATGAACTTGTGTGTGCTCATTCCATAGTTTTTCACATGCCTAAGGAGATGTGTGAAGAAGGACTAATAGTGTGCACTAGATCGAGCTTTGATAATGCACAAATGTCCTAAAAATATTATTGAATGCATGTTGGTCCCAGTTTTGATGTGCACTAGAAATCAAGAAGATGCATGCCAGAATCAAGAAAACAATCATTGGGAAATCCTCTCGAACGATTATTGCCAACAACACAAGGGATTGTGGAGCTGAAAAAACATGAGATGGTAGGGAAGTTAAGATCACCCTGATTCCTGAAGGTTATGTGGACTACAGGAAAATTCCAAAAGTGTGCAAGGCATTTTTGTCAGTCAAGTGAGTGGAGAAGAGCAGAAAAAGATAGTGCTCCATAGCAAAGAAATCTATAAAAGGAGGCAATGATATTAGAAATGAGGCTAGCTAGATGTTGAGGATAAGAGATTCATTGAGTCCTTAGTATCGAGCTCACTCAGAGCCTGTTGTAATATTGTATTTCTTTTGAATATGCTTATGTGTTTGTTGTATGTCTGATTTTTGAGTAAAGGCGCATTGCATTGTGTGTTGCAATTCTGAGGATTTATATAGAGAAGATATGAAGTTCTATGATTGTCATTTATATATGTTCTTTGTAATATATATCTATGTTGTGATAGAATGGATCTAGTAATTAAGATGCAATAGTTGAGATCTATTCTTTGTCTGTCATGTATGAGTTGAATATGTGTGTGTATTGTTTTAATTCTTAGTCCTAATAATTTGTCAGATATGAGTGGCATGGGTGCTAATCCTGATGGACCTTCATGTGTTTAGCCTTCATCCCTATCACAATAACTTATGGTCTCTATGATCCTCTCTGCATCTTAGGTTAGACCTTCCTCAACCTTGGCTGAGGATTGATATGTCGATGCTATGGGGTTTTTGTTGGATAACTCTGGATGAACCCTAGGTCTAAACTCCGCAACGTTAAGAAGGACGCATACAAGTGTGGATCAAAATGACCAATAGTTAATTGAAATTAGTGCAAGGGAGTTACCTCATTTTGTTAGTGCTTTATCTTTTGACTTCTTCTTGAAAGCTTTGAGAATGTGATCCCAAAGGTTGACTTCTTCTTAAGTATCTATGCCATCAAATCAATTTGTTTCCTCATGCATGTTGATTCGGATGATAGCCACAGTTGTAGTAACCACATTATTACTTCCCTTTCATTATTTTTCCACCTTTGGAGCCCGAGGAATCATTGAAGGGTTTGGAGTACCCTTCCTTCTTTGGCTCTGCATGTGCCTTTCCCTTGATTTTCTGCTTGGAATTTGAATTGGAAGCATTGTTGTTCTCATGCACAGTAAGTGCATGCGCATTGAGTCCCTCGATTATCTCCATTTTGATGAGCTTATATTGATCATGCATTAGGGATTCAATAAACTGATCTAATGTCATAATTTTCCAAGTTTCTCTTGAAGTGAATCTGTTTGTATGAAATGATGAGATGAACACATCATAATCCAGACCAAGTTTTTCAAAAATATAAAGGATCAAATTTAAATGTGTCGAGATGATTTGTCTATAACACATCTCTTTAGATGAATAAAAAGGGACTTGAACTTCATAAATAAGTCTTGTACGTTATCAAAATTCCTCGGATATAAGGAATTCAACTCTACCTCAAGCATATGGCCTCTCATTTCATCCTATTTTTCAAAGAGATCCTCCGACTTTGTCCAAATATCATATGGTGTGGTACAAGCTTCAATGTGAAACAAAATCTTGGGGACATAGACAAGCAGATAAGGCTAATTTTTTATGCTATTTTACCGTATCATGATGTGCCTTATATCTTTATGCACCAGTGCATGTATAGGTATAGGGGACACTAGTTATAGTTTTTAAAAATATATTTAACCTACATTGGTACACATGGTAGTGGTATGCATTGTTGTAGTTGAATATATTTAATACACTTAAAATAATTTTTTGAAAGAATGGTTGATATTTTTTTCATAAAATATGATAACCTGCTTCTTTGTGTGTGGTTGGGTTACACATCTATGCGGTTAAATCTATTTGGCAGACCAACACTAATATTTTTTTTTAAATAATTATTTTTTTTATAAATTAATTTAACCTACCTCGATGCACATAGTAGAGTTACACAATGCCATGGTTAAATATATTTGGTGAACCAACAAAATAATATTTTGAGAAAATTGTAATCCTAGAACAATGTGCATGGTAGGGTTACACACTAGTGTTATTATAACTATTTGGTGCACCAACTAAGATTTTTTTTTTTTATAAAAATGTTTTAACCTACCTTAATGCATGTGGTAGGGTTATGCATCGATGTTGTTAAATCTATTTGGTGCACCAATAGTATTTTTTTTGAAAAAATGGTTGACATATTTTTTAAAAATATTTTAGTCCACCTCAGTGTGCACGGTAGGACTATGCACTAGTGTTGTTAAATTTATTAGGAGAACCAACAAAATTGTTTTTGAAAAAATGAGAAACTTAATGTGGTGTTCATGGTATTGTTCTAATGTACCTAGAGTGGTACCTTGGGAGGATAATTAATGTAATATTAGGTTCCTACAAAGGTACCTAAGAGGAATAATTAATCTCATATAGCCATAATCATGGAATGAATCCTACTTAGTAGTAGTTGGTGGGTAATTAATAGACCTTATGTAAGAACTCACTAAGTGGGATTAACCTACCTTAAGAGTTTTCTCTATATTCTTGTGTTGATTCTTATGTGGATGCATTTTAATATTATAAACCTAAAGGGTTTTTAACTTTTATCTACTAGCATTCATTACAACTGTATGTACCAGTGCATTTATAGGCAATGTAAGTACCGTCACCCTTTTTTTAAAATTAATTTTTTTACAATATTTGAGATTTTTAATTGAAACTAAAATTGGTGGACCTTGTAACATGATGGACTAGTGCATATATATTTTGTACACACCATGCGACATTTTTATGAATATTCATATTTTACCAAATTCATGTGTAGGAGGCATGTTTTTTAATTGTTGTATCCAATGCATTTACACACACACACACACACACACACACACACACACACACACACACACACACACACAGACACACACACACACACACAGTGACACATGATATATTAAAGCATATCTATGCACCATTATGGTTTAAGTGCACCAAAATTATAGAAAAATATTTAAAAAATATTTTCCCACCCAACTTTACTAGAAACCTCTACTAAAAACAAAGAAGGGAGAAGTGGTTCAACTAAAACCTATGATAATTATTTTTTTCCCTTTAGAGTCTGAAAAATTATTATTGATTTTCATTAGATTCATTTCATCTGTAAATATAATTTATATATTCTTATTAACATGATAAATCACATAACATTTCAACCATAGAAAAATCAAGGATCACTCATAAACAATGCAATCTCAAGTTTGAATTTCAAATTTGGAAAATAGAAATTTAGAAAAAAATGGTACACTTCATATTACAACATAAATGAAAACACAATGCAATACTTCAACTCATCTCAAACTAGACGTACATCATGTCCTTTCATCTCACCCAAGCAAGGACACTCCAATTGCTACCAAACACTATCTAGAGTATCCACCAACAACAAACACTAGTTGATAATACCATTCCCTACCAAGTCATCTCACCAATATCTCTTATCCATGACACAGGCTCCTTAATAAGATAGCTTCAGATGAATAATTCCACCTTTGGATCTCCCATTTGCATCATGTAAGTCTTCAAGGAGATTTACAAACTTGCATCACACAATCTCCACTGACATCAAGCACTTCAAATCTTCTCTAGAGTTTCATGTCACAAAATATAAGTCTTGTGTACAAAAGGACTTCAATCCTAGAACTTCAATTATTCTATATAGTTTATCTCACACAAAATAAAGTGCTCCAAGTGTTACCTAAAACTTTGAACTCTTGCAACACATTAGCACAAAAACTACAATACAAGTACATCAAGAAGATACAAATGATCTAGCGACTAAACTGTCAATACAAAGATACCAATATCCCTTTATAAGATACATGAAGGAGGCCAACAATAGAAAGTGGAATAACTATACAAGTAAACTAATGTAATGAACTATAGTATATCCAGATGAGAAGTTCTCTAATAAAGGTGTACACATGTGATATGGTGGCTAGACACCACCTCCAAGGTGATGCTCTCTCCAAGATAAAGCTCCACATATGAAGAAGTCCTCATCACAAGGTTGCATGCTATCCAAGAAAGGGTTTGAGCTCTAATTCTCTTCATCCACATGTGTGTCTTGAGTCCACAACAAAATCCAAGTAGTGTTCCCTCTAGGGTATCCTCCATCAAGCCAACCACTCAACCTCTAAGAGTGTTCCATCTGGTCCCGATGCTCCTAGGGTTAAGTTCCATTCCTCCTAGTTCTCACTTCTCCTCAAAAAAATATCTCCACATACTATTCCAAGGCCCCATCCTCTTCAGCATGCACATGATGTAAAGGGTGTTAATGCCACATAAGATAAGTATTTACATACGAAGTGTGCTTAGTCTAGCATATATCACGAGGACAATCATTGATTGAGAATAATCTCTCCAAATTTAAATCAACCAAAAGAGTCTAAGATATAACAATGGGCTAGGGTTTCACCATGCACTCCGCATCACATGAAAGACACCCCTAGCATTGTGTAAACACTTTCACAGAAACCCAAAGATTACCACCCTTCTTTGTGTGAAAGTATTTTCACCAACAACAAGCTTCTCCCTAATCATCTCAAACTTCTCCTTGTCTAGGGGATTCATCAAAATATTAGCAACCTACAAATAGAAGCAATAAATGATATATAAATAAAAAGGAAGATGACAAAATCTTCTAATTTTGTTAATAAATATAGTATTCAAATTTGTGTTCAACCATAAAATAGTACTAGCAACCTCAAAATTGGATTTTGAATACTCTTGCCAATCCTAGAGTGTTTGGAAAATTGGTTGAAGGATCTCACTAGTCACTCGAGCTCATTCTCCAAATATTCCACATGTTGGATGAATGAAATCAAGGATATGAAGGTAGAGGAAACTAACATTATGGTTATGAATAGATAAATCTAGTAAGAGAAATCAGAATGTTGAAAACAAAAATCCTAATGGATGAAGAGATAAAGATAGTAAGAGAAATCATCAATGTTGAAAACAAAACATTGGTTAAGGTCTATCTAAATTCTACGTATTTCAATTTTTGAGGAGAGATCTAAGAGAAAATTGAAGTTATTTTCTTGAGTTCCCCCTCTCACCTATAATTTCCAATATATACATGGAGTAGTTGAAAAAACCATTGAATATTTCTGTCTAAAACCCAAAGATTGGAAAAAAATATGGATGACACTAATACAATATGGCCTCATGAAAAAACCATCCTGAAGGATTTTTTTATCACCTCAATAGTATAAACAACAACATCAAGTTTATGATGGATATGGAAATTATCAATTCAACATTCCATTACTATATGTTCTCATTAAAAAGAATGAGGATGGGACCGACCCTGGAACATTAGGTCTATAGGGTCAAAACTCACACTAACAAATATCTACATGCAAGTTCATACCATTACATAGCTAGAGTTGTAATAATTTATAATGATGAACACTTGGAGAATGAACTATCACACCTCTCAAAATTCCTTTGGGAAAATGGTTACATAGAAAAATAGTTTAATTTGGTGGTACATAATACTAGGAAAGAACATTAGATAAGAAGAAAACATGAAAAATATGGGATGAAGGTCACTTTTCGCTACATCAAGGGTATAAATGATAAATTGGAAAAGATAATGAAAAGGGAAATATTCAAGTTAATTTCTCTCCTCTAAACACAATAGGGAACATGCTAACATTATCTAAAGACCATATTGATCCCAATAACCATAAGAGGCTTTACACTATTCCTTTCTCATGCAAGAAAGTGTACATCAATGAGATTAGTAGATCCATCCAAATAACACTAAAAGAACATAAATATGACATTATGTACAACACGACTATGAGGATAGCTTAGGAAAAACACTCTTTCAACTCTAGCCACTAGATATGATTAGAACATGGAAAGGTCATCATCATAGGAAATCATTACATGAAAAGAAAGGTTAGAAAATCCCTTGAGACTAAGAAATTTCCTGACAACATAAATGGGAAGGATGGTTTAAAGCTAAATTAAAATTAAACATCAGCTATTGACCTTCTTTGCAACTACCTACTTTAAAATTTTCATTAGATATATTTACATTCTTTTATCATATATAAATAGACCATAATTGATTATTTATGTGACATCCTCCTCGTTACGACAACAACTCTTTAACAGGTACAATTTTTTTTTTTTTTAAAGTGTGTGCGCGCGTGTATAAAGGAAACAGACACACTTGACTCTACGTCGCCACCCAACGACTAACAAGACACAACCACGATGATCACAACAAGGAGACATAAGGCGCACAACAAGTAACTGCAAGCATTAAACGACCATAGACATAAGGCGCACAACAAGTAACAACAAGCATTAAACGACATACTGGGTTATGTACAGTACGAACACAGAAGGAAGAATCCATAGTAGTAGATTTTACTATTTCTCCACAGGAAAGCAGGGCGTTTAATCTTAGTTCTTTGCTCTGGAGAGAGAGAAGGTCAAATAGGCTCCTGGCTGACTACTCAGGGAGAAACTAGTAATCTCCGTCAGGTGTGTCGCAAGAGTGGAAACCCTGCCTTTAAAGGGCCCGAGACTCTTGATACGACACTGGAATCTTTACACAGAAAATAATCACACACACAGACTTATATACAGAGCGACTAGCTTTATCTGATCGAAGAGTCTGATATCATAGAACTGTGAGTTGGACAATTCCAATTATAGTACTAACCCTGAAATTAACCTGACCCTAAATGTCAACATAGAAATAATCAACAACTTTATTAACCCTAAATTTAACAGCCCAACCCTAAGCCAATAAATAATGATCACATTTCATCTTGTGTGTCATCAATATGATAAAATTTCACTACCCTTACCATAATACTCTAACATCATCATGTTTTATTTTAAAAGGACTTGCAATAAAATAATAATATTTGTACTTCTAGTGTGTTAGCTATGCAATATATTATAACAACTTACAATAAGACAACGCAACATTTCAAATTATGCTATTTGACCTTGTATTAAATAACAGTAAATCTTCATTCCCTACTAGCTATTACCATCCATGCAATTGCTTTATATGCAACTTCATTTCACTAAAACATGATCAACATTTCTTGGTTTATTATAATCAGTTGCAAACAAATATCAATAACATACCTCCTTATTATCTAACACTAACCTTACATTAACATTTCAGTAAATTTACACTAGATTACACCAACAACTCCTTACATTACCATTCATTACATTCCTTCAATTTGTGTATCATTAACATACATTACCTTACATTTCCTACAATAACATTCCATTACTTATATGACATTACATTAACCTCTCTTATATTACATTGCAGTCCATTGCATTCGCTAGAATATATAAATATCAAGATTTTAGGTAAGGAAAAGAAGAACTATTCCAATGACAATGATATAAACAAGACAACTGTAATAAAACCGCTTACAATCAATGGAATATAAAAATGTCCAGATTTTATGAAAGGAGACAGAGATTTTCCAGAATAATAATATTCGAAAACAAGGACAGCTGTAATATGACCACCACTCCTTAAACTCTATTGGGATTATCTGATTTAATTAACCATCACAACACAGTCAATAGGCTAATTGGCTACCATTAAAATAAATAAGGAGGCGAGAACAGTGCGCTTTAGTTTCTGGAAATAAAAGGGTAAGGCGGCAAAAGACTACTAAATTCTAAGTAAGTATACGTAATCTACTCCTCTAAATTTTAACTGGTGAAGAATCAATTCAAATTATGTACTAAAAATAGGACTGATTAATCCAAGTTATCCAATATCCCATATCTAACTCTTCCTCAGGTCATAGTCCAACGTTCAGACAAATATACAGTTGACCTTAAGAATCCTCTAGTGACTCACTGTTCGCGATCACTTCAGCCATCAAGAAACTTCAAATGCTCAACTAATATCCTTACTCCTCTCACAATTTCAATATATTCCTCTTCCTGCGAGAACCATACGCATAATGATATTTTACATCAATCTTCCACATGATCTACCAAATTATCTGAAAAGGGACTCAACAGATTTTATATCGACTCCAGAGTCCAGACTGTGTAGGATTAGTAGAATGGAATTAAAGATTGGATACATTTTGTAACAACATGATTCTATAGATGACACCAGGAATGTATATATACTGTAAACAATTTTAATTGCCGAATGATAATCATAGCTTTAGTGATGAAGTAATATTTCAGATAGTCCCGTGTTATGTTAACTGAAGGATCGTAATTTGCAAGGGGAAAATTCCAAGAGATTCTCAATTATCAAAAGGAAGTCCAAGGTATATACCCAAATTTGCAGAGAAGTGAACAACCAAAGCATTTGATGATGTCACACTGACAAATTCATCCTTTTCTATACATCTAGTAATGGTATATCTGGGTATACATGAGCATAAAACCTTACCGACTCCAGCCTTATTAATAACTATGCAAAGAAATGGAAACTTGTTGCATAACGAAATTTAAAACAACAAACCATACACGAAAATTAAAACAATATACCCATGACATTTTACAGATACCCCCATGGATCAAGCCCATAAAGATCATTGATATTCCCACAACTATTAAACACCCACATAAATTTATAAACGCCCACTGTGGTATAAAACGACCCCATTAACATAATAACGTCCACTGTAATGTGTAATACGCCCACAGTCATGTAAAACACCCCATCAACATAAAAACACCCACTGAGATTTTAAAAACGCCCACAGAGAATGAAATGGCCCAGTAGAGTCAATCGTCCCCACATTCAATCAGGAAAACGCTAGTACTAATTAAAACGCCCCCGACAATGTAAAAAAAACGCCCATGGCAAGGGTAAAAACGCCCCAGTCATATATACACATAGCCATAAAACTTCATTGTCCCAACCGACATGAAGCAATAAAGTAAGAAGAATTATTTTATAACTGTAACACAACTGCAATCGCCGAAGAACAAGGCAAGAAAACCAATCGATCCAACGAGTATCCAAGCAGATTGAAGTTAAGTATTTTTCATCTCACAATACCAATACAAAAATGTGGATAACAATAAGAGAGGGCCAAGGTCCTAGTACCTTCTATCATGCAAAATGAAAAACATACCGTTGCCTTAACTCCTGCCTCGAATGATGACCGTGCGCTCCGTATCGCTCCTGTTTCATGCCACTCCCCTCGTCGACCATCGAGACTACACCGGTACCTCCAAGCCAATCGCTAGGGGTACTCTGCTTCCCCCTTATCCCCCTAAGCCGGAAAGGGGCCACACACAATCCAGATGGTCCGTCTAGCTTCCCAGCTCGCCTCGCAAGGTCGAGCTACCACTCCTCTCCAAGCTGGAAAATCCCAAGTCTCCACAAGTAATCAGTCAAGTCACAATTCCGGTAGTGTAACGTTATGCGATCAGACGATCCCTTTCTTCCTCATATCCCTTTTCTTTTATAGAGTTTTGAGACCCACCAACTTTCCTAATTCACATTTTAAATTAAGTTTCAATAAAATATTCTAAAAATTCTCCATCGCACAAGTGTCGTCCATCCCCCTCTTTTCTCCAATAAATATTTTCTTTAAATTAATTAATTGTCTCAAATCCCTCACCCACCTAGAGTCGCTCCTAAATTTACTCCTAGGTGTTCCTTGATCCCCTTACATGTCTTAAATACTTTCCTAAAAAAA
>SNQJ01S0007531.1:202666-250681 GCA_010110895.2 Picea sitchensis | reverse complement strand
TCTTTGAAATTTTTAAATCCACTATTTTTAATTAAATTCTTACTCTCTTCATTTACCCCAAGAATTTTATGAAGACTAAACTATTACTTAAGTGGGTTTTTGTTTAAATTTTTATTTTTATTTTTAGGGTCCTTTTACTTAAGGTTAGACTAAAATTTTACCCTGAGAAGTTTTAGACTTAGGACTTAGATTCTGAACTAGGTGACATTTAATTAGCGAAGTAGCTTAAGAATTTCTTAATGTGTTAAATGTCTTAGGTCCATCTAGTTTTGTTCCTTCATCAACATCAACGTGACGTGCCCTTCAGGACGCACCACGTGCTCCAAGGGTGCCACTCGCCAACTTATGTTTCTTTTGTGCGATGTGCCCTTCAGGATGCACCATGTGCTCCAAGGGTGACACTTGCCAACTTGTGTTTATTTCGCACGACGTGCCCTTCAGGATGCACCACATGCTCCAAGGGTGCCACTCGCCAACTTGAATGATTGGTAGACATCTATAACCCCTGGAGTCAACACTCTGCCAGGTGAACTTGTGGGAGACTAAGGGCTCTAAGGAATAAGGCCCCCGCCTTATTGCACGCCCCTTAGAATCATCGTGAGCGACTGTCTCAGTCTGCCCTCATGGCATCGTGGATCCTCTCGAACTAGGTAATCATTAACCTACAGTTCGAGCCATGGCGGGAGTGCTAGTAGGTTGTGGCAGGGCTGCCATCCACACCTCTCCCTGAACCTCTCTGGAAATCGTGTGTGACCCCTTTACTCCATATGTGAGTCTGGTCGGCAAGCTATCGTCAGCCTACATCATCAACAATCGTGTCAGAACATGTCAACATCATATCATCAAATCAATGAAATATCACAGTAAATAAATCAACCCAAATAGCGCACTCCCTGACTCAATCCATAGCCCAAGGGGTTCCACCGATGTCTCTGCATCCTCAAGGCCCAAAACCCTGCACACTCAATACAACTGAGTCAATAACACCTGTCTACGTCAAGCAGTAAAACATCATGTCATCTATCATAACGCATCATAATTAAGGATAAATGTTTTAACATCATAAAAGTCCAGATCACTTGCGAGCAAGTCTCCTCAAAGAATAAGTTTCTCAGTGCGCCAGAGCGGGATGTTACAATTTATTTTATAAAGAATATAATATTTATAAATGTAATGAAGACTTTATCTAAGTGATAACTCTTTTTCTTTAAAAATGATTTCTACTCAAAGATCCAAAGGTTGAGATATTTCTCAAATCACAACAACATTTTCCATTTATTATTAATATAATATTCTCTTCTTCTTAATTACGTTGAGAGGCGTACACCTATTGGAAATGGGCATAATTAACTATATTTTAATTATAAATTATAATCTTATGGCTATCAATTGAAGATGCTGACATATTCTTAGCCGTCCTCCCAAATCAACGAATGGTATTTAATGTTCATAACTTCCTAGCATTTATGAATGCATCAGTTAATGTGTTTACTTTTTCACATTTACTTAATCACATTAAAAATTTACTACATGTCCACCTGATTGTCATGATTAGATGATTAGAAAATACTAATACGTATACAAATATTTATTGATACGTTTGGATTATTAAGAACTACCTCATGCCTCATTGCCACAGATTCCATATTAGGTCAGGTGTTTCATTTGGTTTTGTTAATGGTGTGTAGCTTGCCATAACCGGTCGACGGGCATAAAACATGAGTGGTCGTCATCGAATTCAGTATCTATCATAATTCTAGAATAGGTATTCTATTTGAGCAGAGATCATTGCTTCTTGTTTATGTTGTGGCTCAACTCCATTTTTAGAATACAACTCTCTCGTTGTTTTCTCAATATTGTATTTGGCTTGTGTTGAAGAGTGGACATGCAATTTTATTTTTTTGGTTGGTTTGTTTGCAAGTTTGTTCACGGTGTTTGTATATGATTTTGTTTTTTATTTTGTGTTTTGGTTGTATGTGTGTGGATTTGTGTATGATTTGTGGTGATTTTTATTTAAAAATGAAAACGAGTATCATGGGATTAGATATTCTTTAAAGAAGAACCATAATTAGAAAATAAAATCAAGTCACAGACATGAAAAATCTTGGAAGATGGAAGCTATGAACCCTTTTCAATCTTGGTGTAGGCCTAATGATTAGGCACTGAATTCTAGAATTGGAGTTGAGATGAAAACTCTTGGAATATGGAAGCTATTGGCATGGGCCTAACTATTAGTCTCTGAATTGATTTCTAGATTTGTACTCCAAACATAACAATTGTGAGGACTTATGCGTAATCCGAAATAGATCGAACGTCTACTGTGGAGAAATGGACCAAAGGTTAATTTGCTTAAATTTATCCTTGTTATGAAGTTTTCTTACTAATCTCTTCATGAAATTTCCATGTACTGACATTGGGATTTTGATCTGGCAACTTCGGTGTAACATCTGCGGTTCAATATGATTAGAATGCATTATCAGCTAAAATCTCAATAAATACAAGATCAGATCTATGGTATGTATTCTATATCTATTTTAAGTTTGTCATTATGAAGTATCCTCTAAATATATATTAAATTAGTTTTTCTTGTTTGTCTGAATAGTAGACTCATGTCCTTCCTCATCACCATCAATTAAATTAGGGTTTCATCTGGGCTTTCAACTCTTCAACGACTTCATTTTCTAGCCACCTAATAGGATTCAACCTTTGTGCACTCTACTATAATGTTAATGTTAAATTATTGTAGGGTTTAGGTTATATTAGGGTTAGGTTTTATGCTAAGATTAGGATTATGTTATAGTTAGGATATGTAAATTAACTCCCATCAACATTCATCAACCACAACATAATTGTGGTTGTGCTAGTTTTATATATTAATAAAAAATTAACAATTCACTCCAAAATTTATAGATAAACCACGATTCAAAATCCAAAACATTGATAATAAATATCATTATAGATTTATAATAATAATAATGGAGTATATGTATGAAATCATTTAACATTCTAAGTATTGTTTTTATGACAACTATGGAGCAGATGTATGAAATCATTTAACATTCTAAGTATTGTTTTTATGACAACTATGGAGCAGATGTATGAAATCATTTAACATTCTAAGTATTCTTTTTATGAAAACTCAAATCTCAAGTCTATCTTGATAAAGAACTGAACGTCCCGTAAACCCTTTCCAACAAAATCAAACCTCATTAACAAATTATGTTCATTGTATTAAATATATAATAAACAATATTTTGATACAAGTAAGGATATTCTAATTTAAATCAATATATTAGAAACACAATTAATTTGAAGGGAATTTTGAATCCACATTAGAAGCTAGGATATAGGTAATTATTTTAAAAATGATAATGCAAAAGATTGACGTAATAACAAGGTTTCAACAAGGTTCGGTTCTTATTAGTCCCTACAGTAGGCATAGAGGGACTATAGCGATCAATAAATCATTGACTTAATATTAGTCTGTCCTTTGACAACAAATATTTCCATATTATCTATTGTTGGAACCAGGGAACTGAAAACATCAATTTTTATATAAAAAAAAGTACCATATTTGTCATGATCTGATTGGACAAGGGATTGGAGGTCTTATTGCCGGCTTCACTATTCCCAATGTTATATATGTTGGCATATCCAAAGTATTTGATCATATATGGTCTTTTTGAATCATATATTTTCTTATATATTCGTCGAAGGTGGATTAATGATAGCATTAATTCGAATGTTTGGTTTAGCATTTTATGCTAGTTAAATTTATGGCAATGTTTGATATGGTGGCATATCGAAATTTTTTCCTTTCAATACATTCTCTAGTGTTCGAACTATTGTCACTAAAAATATAATATTTTTTTTGGGATACGTTAGAGACCTGCCACATTGAATTTTTTTCTTAGATGTATACAGAGCATTTATGAAAGACTTAAATGTTTACCTAACAGGCTTGGTAGTGTTGAATGGTTACTTAATAGGCTTGTTATAAGACATTTTCTTCTGTTTTTAAAACTTATATGCTCCAGTGGCATTGCTGGTTCACTGGTCCATGCTTGTTTTTTGCATGGCACTGATTTGTTATTTGCATGTTCTTGTTGTTCTTGCTTGCCTATTCGTGTTGTTGCAGTTTGCACGTTTGGGTTTTTGCAATCGTGATTGGAACAACATCGTTCCTACGGGAGTGGTTTCTGCTTGCTTCTTTCTTCACTATATGTTGTTTATTGTTGCTTGATTCGACTTTGCAGGGTTCTGGTCCTGCGCGTGCAGTTGGGCCTTATTTGCAGGGTTCTGGTCCTGCACCTGCATTTGGGTTCTTATTTGCTGCTTGTTCTTGTTTGCCTAGGGTTTGCAATGTTGGGATGCTGCATCTGCAGTTGGATTTCTGGTTATATTTTTTTGCAGTGGATTTTTCATAGAATACTATTAAGATAAAATAACAGACAAAAAAATTGCAGCCGATGTAAATTTCATCTCTTATGCGTTGAAGCAGAGTTTGTCGGCCTCAAAGTATATTTCATAGTTGTCGATGATTTTTCCATGGATTCTGTGTTGCTATGGTTTCATAGTTGTGAGAGTGCATTTTGCTGTGTGGGAGATATAGTTGTTCTCTCCCTTTTATTTTCCTCTTGTAAATTGTGTTTCTAACTCTATAGTTTCTCGCGTTTCTGTGGTCATTCTGATCGACCATCATTCAGTTGCATACTTAGCTAGTTTTATGGACACCTCTTCGTAGATAGTTTCTATCGAACTACGACAGGTCATGTTCGGTGTATACATTAGCTTTCCTAAATTAGTTTCTTTAAAAGAAGGGCTCCTAGATAGAAGAGAATGTAATTTATGAAATTGTAGGTTTCCTAGACAACATAAGTTAATGATCGCGGGTTCTCAGGGTGGCAGGCTGAAAATTGGGCTTCTGTTGTTCCGTGCCCTGCAAATAGCACAAAGAGTTCCGCAAGGTCGTGTTTGGTTAAGAGATTGAAATTTATGAAATTATAGGTTTCTTGGACATAAGAGATTGAAATTTATGAAATTATAGGTTTCCTGGACAACATAAATTAAACATAGGAGATATGTAATTTTATAAAGTAGATATATAAAGCATGCACGGAGCTGTCATCCCATACTTAGCCAATTTTTGCATCGCGGGTTCTCGGGGTAGCCGACTGAAAATTGACAATCGGAGAGTTCCGCGATATACAAATTGACAATCAGACTTGCAGACTATTTGAATTTTAAAGGCCTCGTGTCCAAAAGATTTAGCATTCTTGAAATACTTTAGTTTATGTACATTTTACATATGCTGGTGGACAAAAACACACAAAAAAAATAGTAAGCATTTTTTGGATCGCGGGTTCTCGGGGTGGCAGGCTCTAAATTCGGTTTCTGTTGTTCTGTGTCCTACAAATAGAATAGAGAGTTCCGCAATATACAAATTGACAATTGGAATTGCAGACTATTTGAATTTCAAGGGCTCATGTACAAAAAAATTAGCATTCTAGAATTACTTTTCTTTACGTATGATTTACATACGCTCGTGGAGAAAAAAACAGAAAAATAGTAGTACCGTTTGTTACATAGGGATTCATCCCCGCTACCTTCACCACTTCCTAATACACATTAAATATTCTTTCAAAAGTCAGAACCGACCAGACAGGTTCGAAAAGATGGGCTTTAATAACTGGAAAGCTCGAGTACATCTCCCATTAAAATGAATAGGCAGGTGAATATTATGGGATCTAGTAATTTCTTTTTGCTTGCATTTTGAATTTGTGGGTGTGAATATATATATATATATATATATATATATATATATATATATATATATATATATATATATATATATATATATTTTGCTTGTCAGGTTTAGTTTTCTTGAAAGCTTCAACATAGTTCACGAACGTGTATCACCCATATATATATATATATATATATTTTGCTTGTGCAGTTTTAGTTTTCTTAAAAGCTTCAACATAGTTCACGAACGTGTCACCCACAGAGGCCTTGAGGTCATGTCCCTCTTTAATATTGTTCATATATTAGATGTCAGATTTGAGAATCTTCTTGGATGTGGTAATTTTAATACGTGCTACTAGTCACTATTCAGCGTACATATTCGAAAAGATTGGCATTAATAAGCGAAAATATCAAGAACATCTGTCATTAAAACAAATCAACACAAAATCTATGGAAAATCATCCAGCGTTGCTTTTAAATACTTATTTCCATTTCTCTCTATAATCAAAGAGTTATGCTTTAGGGTGCCTTCGTTCTAATGTTCATGGTCATGGACATGTAAGACAACTTAGAGATGCGATTGAGGGGCAGATGAAAGAAGAGAGACTGGTTTTATGTGATGTGAGATTTGAGTAAAAAAAACTTTGTTATACAAGAGAAACTCAGAGAGGACGAAAAAAAAGAACAAGTATGTTCTGGTTGGTGTTCTCGCTGTGTTCGATGCTTTGGTTGGCTGAAAAGGCTACCTGGATATTTGTTTGTTGAACTTCTTTGTTTTCTTGCTGGGAATTGTAATGGATTTTGAGGTCGCATGCAAAATAGTTCTTTTTTTAAGTATATAGCTTCTTCCAACAACAAAGATTTGGCAAGTGTATCGAATTGTAGAGATCCTAGAAGAATTTGTTTTCCTTGGGGGCGACACATTTACAGTGGCTTACAAATGTCCTGTCATGTTCGTAAATGACATGAAATATTGTTCCATTTGTGAATGTAACCAGAGGTGGGTAACATAAACTGTATAGGTGGATAAAATGACACATTATCACTACAAAAGTTTCTATTTCAAAGTTTAATGAGCTACATGTGGGTCTGGTAACCAACTTGATGGAAATCCATGTTCTTTGTCAAGGTTTGTTCAGCTTCCTATGGATGTAGTTGCAAAATCCACATATTTGGCATCACCTCCGAACATTCCAGACCTTTCTATGAGCCTCCATACCTCCACCTCTATGAGGAAATATATATTCTGATGACATCTGCAACATTTGATACACTTTCCAGAATTGTGTTGGTGTGTTCTGCAGCATTTGATGCACTTGACACACCTCTGCTACCCGAAGAAGTTATGTACCTCAACAGATTTTCATTTTTCATCTAGGTTGAACGTTTCTTCCAATCTACTATAATAAAGCAAATAAGTTCAACATACAAATCCTAAGGCAGGCGTTTCAACCAAACAAATGATCGAATACAGGGAGAATACCAGTCACTTCGTACTTGAATTTTTTTTCCCCTGCCATAGTTTTTGTGACATAAAACGACTCTGTCCACTTTGAAATCGATCTGAATCACATTTCTAAGTTGTCTCGGATGTCAAGGGTCAGGAACATTGGAAGGAAAGCACCTTAAACCCCAACTTTTCGATGACATAGGGAAATTAATACTTGACAAAGAATGGAATGTTGAATAAGCATCCATTGCAAGCAGGCCATATCTGGAAGAGACAAGGAAAAAAGGTAAACTATTCTTTTTTGAAAACTTTTGGTTGTGAATCATTTGTCCATATTTATAAAGAAAATAGAACAAAGCTTGAGGCAAAATCCAAGAAGTGTACCTTTATTGGATACGGTGCTAATGATTTTGGTTATCGCTTATGGGATTATGAAAATAACAAAATCATTAGGACTAGAGATGTCATATTCAATGAGAAGGTCATGTACAAATATTAGTTGCAGGGAAAGAAACAGGAAAAAGAAAAACAAGAATACACAGTGCTTGATGAGATCAATGAAAAATAAATTCTAAAGGAACCAGAAAATCAAAATGTACAACAACAGGAGCAACATGTACCTCAAACACCTACAAGTGTTGTTAGAAAATCTACCAGGTTAAGTATACCCCATGAACAATACTCTCCTTCATTGTATTATTTATTGTTGACTGATTCTGGTGCACCAGAATGTTATGAAGAAGCAATGCAGGTAGACACCAAAAAGAAGTGGGAGAAAGGCATGAAAGAACAAATGGATTCCTTGGTAAATAGCCATACTTGGGACTTGGTTCAGTTGCATATAGGAAAAAGGGCATTGTGGAATAAATGGGTTTACAAGTTGAAGGAAGAAGATGGAAGAATAAAGCGGTACAAGGCTAGACTTGTTGTAAAGGGGCTTGCAAAAAAGAAAGGTATGTATTTTGATGAAATATTTTCTCCTGTTGTTAAAATGACTTCAATTAGGACTATTATAAGTCTTGTGGTAGTAGAATATTTGCATCTTGAACAATTAGATGTTAAAACAACTTTTCTCCATGGGGATTTGGAGGAAGATATTTATATGTAGCAGCCACAAGGGTATGAGGTCAAAGGGAAGGAGAATTTGGTATGCAGGTTGAATAAGAGATTGTATGGCCTAAAGAAAGCTCCAAGGCAGTGGTATTTGAAGTTTGACAGGTTTATGACAGAACAAGGTTATAGAAGATGTCATTCCGATCACTGTGTTTACTTCAAAAGGCTAGAAAATGGAAGATATATTATCTTGCTATTGTATGTAGATGGCATGCTTGTTGTAGGGCCTAATATGTAGGATATAAATGTGCTCAATAAGAAATTAGCTAATTCATTTTCGATGAAGGATTTGGGTGCTACAAAGAAAATCCTTGGTATGAGAATAACAAGAGACAGGAAAAATCTTAAATTGACATTGTCTCAGGGTGTGTACATAGAGAAGGTGTTGGAGAGGTTCAGAATGCAGAATGCAAAACCAGTTAGTACACCTTTGGCCAGCCATTTCAAATTAACTAAGGAAATGTGTCCCAAGACACAAGAAGAGATAGAATACATGTCCAGGGTCCCTTATTCATCATCAGTTGGTAGCTTGATGTATGCAATGGTTTGCACAAGACCAGATATTGCACATGCAGTGGGAGTTGTGAGTAGGTATATGAACAATCCAGGTAAAGAACATTGGGAGGAAGTAAAGTGGATTCTTGGGTATTTGAGAGGTACTGCTACTCATGCATTATGTTTTGGAGGTTCAAACACTTTTCTATAGGGATATGTTGATTCAGATATGGAAGGTGATAAAGACAACAAGAGGAGCACAACAGGGTATGTTTTTACTATAGGTGGAACAACAGTAAGTTGGATTTTGAAACTACAAAAGGTTATTTCACTTTCAACAACAGAGGTAGAATATGTTGCTGCTACAGAGGCTAGCAAAGAGATGATTTGGTTACAGAGGTTTATGGAGGAATTAAGAAAGAAGCAGGAGAATAACAGATTGTACTGTGACAGTGAGAGTGCCATTCATATTGTAAATAACTCAGCCTTCCATTCTAATACTAAGCATATATAGTTGAGGTACCATTTCATACGATCCATCTTGGAAGATGGACATTTGAAGTTGGAAAAGATACACACTAGCCAGAATCCTGCAGACATGTTAACAAAGGGAGTAACCAGGGAGAAACTGAGTTCTTGCCCAATTTCAGTTGGTCTTCAAGAATGATTATGAAGATGATAAATTTTCTAGGTCCAAGAAGGTTCAGAGTCCAACATATATAGCAGTGGTGGAGTTGTTGTGATCAGTCTCCAAGTGGGAGATTGTTGGTTGTGGAACTTGATTATCTTCCTGATTCAGAGGTCCTTGCTTTCAGCCATGTTTATACCCCATGAAGTATTTACACCCCAGAAGTATGTACACTCTTCCACGTAGGGGAGTGCAGAGGGAGGTTACCCTCTCTGTGGGGTTCGGGGGCGAAGTCCTCAAAAGAAAAATTGCCTTGTAAATGCCCGAAGGAAAAATTTCCTTGTAAATGTATATTGTAATTTCATTGTAAATATGGACTGTTCATTATAAGGTCATAGATCTAACAGTAGAAATTATGTTAGGATTTTTTTCCCTAGAAGGAAACCCTCTATTATGAGGGAAATGTATTGCGGCTATGCATTATGGCGAATATTGTATTCTGAGATAGGAGACTGTGAGAGAAAGAAGAGGAAGGTACAATGGGTTTGTTGTAGGTTGTATCCCTTCATTTGCTGGATAATAATAAAGGAAGGACCTGGCAATTTCTTTGGTGGACGTAGCCCACACTAGGTGAAGCAGGTAAAGCTGTGTCTCTATTGTATTGTGTATCTTATGTGTTTTGTTTCCACATTTGTTTTATTTTATTGCTCCACGATCATGTTTTTCTAACACTACTGAAATGAACATTATGACCATTTGGAGGCTTAAATATTATGAGATTGCAGTGCACCCAAATTGAAAGGACCGTTTGGAGGCCGAGAGATAGAGAGATTGAAATGAACTATTTGGAGGCCCAGACATCATGAGATTGCAATACAATCCAAAGGGTGCATTGCAATTTGAAATATTTCTGCCTCAAACGATCATTTCAACTCGGGTGTACTGCAATATCATGATGTCTGGGCCTACAAATGGTTCATTGCAATCTCACTATCTCTCCACCTCCAAATGGTCCTCCTTTACACAACGATACAATTTTTATCCTTTGGTACAATATGGAAGCTAAGTAGTATGGCTATCTATCATTGGGAACTTTAGGCATCTTCTCACTTCCTTCTGGGAAGAAAATGTCATCCAAATGGTAGGGTTCCTAAGGGATCAACCTTCCTCAGTGATTGTATTGGTCCTTGGATATGTTCCTTGGTGGTTGATATAAGTCCCTAGATGTGTCTAGGGCCCCTGTATGTGTTCTAGGGAATTGTTGCTCAGTGCTTGGATTGATCCTTGGATGTGTTCCTTGGTGGTTGATATAAAACCATAGATGTGTTCTAGGTCCCCTGGATGTGTTCCAGGGAACCCTTCCTAATGCATGGGTTGATCCTTGGTATTGTACCTTGGTGGATAAGACCCTAGATGTGTTCTAGGTACCCCATATGTGTTCTGGGAAAACCTGGTCTTTGAACATGTAGATCTTGGTGTAATACCAAGATGTGTTGATGTGTGATCCTCTTCCTCTCTCCCGGGATGGTCCATGAGACCTAGGAGTTCCTATGAAGATGGACATGACCACATTATTGATGGACCCCCTTATGTAGTGATGATAAAGTTTATAGGTCATTATGAGACTCATGTGGACATGTTTTTCCATTATGGACCCCCCCTTGACTTTGTCTTAAAGGGTACCCCCTTGTTGTTTTATGTGATTGAGGTTTTATTTATGTGATTGGGGTTTTATATGTGTTTAGGGATTTTCTAATTAATATTAATATTAATTGACATTTTAATTAATATTTACATTAATTAAATGTCAATATTTAATTATAATTTTAAATTTCCCTAACCCCTCTCCCTAACTATAAATAAGACCCTACCCTCTAGAATTCTATTACACTCACACTCACTCACTTCTCACTCTCCTATTTGCTACGACTACATCATTTGTTCTCTCTTGATGATGGTGCGACCTCCTTTTTGGACTATCTTTTCAGATCTGAGTTTTTTTTGCTGCAGTTGTCTTGTGATGATCTATACCTTGGAAAAATTGTTCTTAAGTCCTTATGACAAATATCAAACCCTAGAGGTTTGATCCATGAACCTAAAACTATTTTTGAGCATATTATAAAGGTTTTCATCCACACATGTGGCAGGTACATCTTTCTTAGATCAGGAGGTAAGCTTGAGGTTTGTCTTTTCACTCAGAAATTTTGTTTATACTCATAATTTAATTTAGATCTGTTTATTTCTTTTCTCATATATGTTGATCTTGTGAACAGAAAAATAAAAACGCATTATTTGTTTCTATTTTTCCCTAATTCTAATTACAATTTTCCTATGACTTTGACCAAGGGAACACTACTCTAGGAAGCCTCCTCACACCTTCTTGTGACCATTCTTCTTTCTATTCTTAGCCTATACCAAACATCACTAAACAACACAATGCCTAGAATCATACTAAGCTCTCTATTACTAAGCTCTTGTTATGGAAACTACGTGATATGACACTCGAAGCATAATTCATATCTACAGGTTATCGAACTCACTATGAAGCTTCTGTATGATTAGAGTGGTATCATTCTTAGGAAGATACAGTATGAATATTAATACTAAATGACTTATTACCTGTATTATACCAATCTTATTGAGGCAATGACATCAACGAATATGGAAAAGGTGATTGCCTTGTTTCTCTAATAAGATGTCATTACATGTTACCAGTCGTATTACTTTCCCATATTCATGCCTATTCAACGGTAAACCTACTACTGGAACCAATGTAATTTGGTAGTAGAGGTTATACAACCATTGCATGAATGATTTCTATTTAATTGATAATCATATGATCTAATAGCATGGACTAGTAATACCCGTATAACCTTATTTACTCCTATTGTGTGATGTATGTACCTGATGAGTTCAATGAATATGAAATAAAGGGGCATATGGTTTATTTATGCATCTGTTTTATATTATTTCTATGTGATTCTCTTTTTTCTAACAAGAAACACCAAACCATAAGGTAATAAATAAGCTCATTAAGAGATAAGGGATAAGTGGTGGATAAAAGGACCTATTAGTGCAGGTCAAAATTACATGAGGGGTTGGGCACTAGGTAAATAACTCCCCAAAACTACCTTCGTGTGCACATGTGCAATGTTGCTAAATTCTAGTGAAGATTAGTTACATGTATAAGTTCCCCACAAATGATGTTATAATGATCATCGTTATGACACTAGTTACAAGATTACATCAATCCACTAGACAACATTAAAACACATTCTAACATATCCCTCATCTAGAAATGAAAAAACCCAATGCATGCATCAATATGGATCTTTAGGTTTTGAAGCTAGCCATATGAATGGATCTTTAATTTTTCAGCTTTATAACTTGGTACAACAAAATTTAGGAAAATTTCTAAGTTCATGAGATGTGACGAGAACATGTGTAAAGAGACTGAAATTGATTGTTATTGATTGCAATCAATAACAATCAATTTCAATGTCACACCACTTGTTTTTCTCCATCCACTTATTGAGTTCTATATAATCCTCTCATCTATTCATATGATTACCCACATTTTATAGCACTTAATTACAATTCAATAATTCAACCCAAAAAGAACTTACCTCGGAGCACCATTTAACTCTGCAAACTCACCTCTGGATATAGTGCACCATCAGAGGATTGATGAAGGGGGTCGATATTGAATATACGGTGATAATTGTAGCCAACTCATAGGTAATGAAAATCTTTGCAAAATCATGTTGGTTTTCATTTTTCGAGAGGTTACATGGCTAGGACCTAGGAATTGGATTGGAATTTGCTAAAACCTTCAACAGTAGGAGGGCATTAGTGCAACAACTTACACTAATTGTAATTGAAGAGTTCATCAGTTGATCCATAGGGCTCCCCTTGCAAGGTGGAAGGTGGTTAAATAATTTAAAGTTACCAGTAGATAGTTAGCCTCAGTTTATAACAAGTCCCTCTCCTATGCCTGACATACGAAAAGTAATTCAAAGGGACTTGTTGATTTCACCTTGGAAAGAGGTAGATTTCATCATCCAAAATTTCATAACTTGTGAGGGGAGGTAAAACATGGTGTTTCACTACTTTTTCAAACTCATGATGCACCTCAAGAATGAATAAATCTTAAACATGACATTCTTCTTGCTTAAAAGAATACCGAAAAATGGTTGTCATGGTTTGCAAGAGGGAAAACCCTAAGACAAGGTAATACCACCAAGGTATGATAAAGATGTTGATTATGATTGAGTTGGGTAGGCTTCATATCAGTTGGGAATTGTTTTTAAAAGGACTAGGCAGAAAACCCTGGGTGAGGGTTATATTTCCTACCAATTGGCCTAGGCACGATGGAAAACAAACCCTTGCATATTCCACCTCAACCCCCGACACATCTGCTGCTATGGAATCAAATCATCACTGTGATACGAGGGCCTCCAAGGCACCTACAGTTCCAATGTCACAGGAAAAGGAGGTTGTGGAATTACAAGTGGACCCTACTACAAAACTTGTCATTGGTCCATCTCCAATCTCCATCTCCTCGTATGAGTCCGATAGATTAGAGGATTTACATTCTCAAAGGTTGTTCTCTCCAAAACAACAAGAAAACCAATCTGATGATGATATAGTAGGGTTACAATTTCCAAGGTCCTCATCTCCATAGTAGCGGGAAGGACAATTTGATGACAAATGAGGGGATCTGTAGTCTCCAAAGTCCTTGTTTCCATAGAAACAAGAGGTGCAAGTTGATGATCATGAATTATAACTCTTACATCCTTCTAGACCTTTCTCTCCACCATAACAAGATCAATTTGATGATGAAATTGATGGATATTTTCATTCTCCTAAACCTAATCCACACCCAAATCATGTTGGATTGAGAAAAAGAAGGAGAATCAAAGGTAGCATAGGAAAGTCGAAGTCTTGAATGGCCTCTAAATAATTTGATTTCTATAGCCCTAGTTACCAATATTTATTAAAGGATAACATAAAATTGAGGTTCTAAAATCAGAAGCTAAAGATAAAATTGGAAAGAAATGGGTCTAGGGTTCCAAGAAATAACCCTCTAAATTCCTTATTAGAAGCCACTGACTCAAAAGAGTCATAAATGGATAGGGAAAATGCTTATTCAGAAGAATGTATGAAGCTAGTTCATTAAATAATCAATATTGTATTGGATGACATCATGGTGAATACATATGCATATATCCAACTAAAACATGACCTACCTGGATGGCGAGATAAATATGAGCTATTTTATCCTGGGATCATAAAGGAGAGCCATTAGCAAGTGATTGACAAATTGACAGAAAAATGCTTCTTAACGTATTTAGTTTGGGAGGAGAAGTGGAAGCCAATTTTTAAAGAGTGTAAAGCATAGTTGATGTAGACACATAATCAAAGGCAACATGCTTATAAATTAACATTAGATGCCCTAACTTGTAGGTCATAATCTCAATTTTACCCCATATTTTTACATGAAAGATGGACTACCTTTAGGCTTTGATGCCTGTCAGCAGAAAAAACATATGAGATCAAACAACCTCAATTTTTTTATCAATATATTTCTATCCTACGATTCTCTTGATCATAACTTATTATGTGAACTATATCATTTCAACTTCTACTTGAAAGACAATTCTCAGTGGAACCCCAATCCTTATGTTGGCAATATCCATCTCCAAGAATTTTCATCATTCATGTTTAGTCATGTTTAGTGGAAGAAAGATACATAATTTTATGTCAGGATTGAAGGAAATTCAAGATTGATCGTTTAGTATCAGTATCCCCTACCATCGGTTATAATAGTTTATTACCATAGGTTGTTATGATACCTTGGAGACTATGCGATCCTTATAAACCATCAAATATACAATATCTCTAATTACCAAGAAATTGTCAAGAAACATTCCCTGAAAGCATTGTTGATTTCTCGTGACATATGGGAACAACTCCCTAATTGCTTGAGGAATAGGAAACTTGTGGGTTGTCCATATTTCATTTGATCCCTCAACAGAGAAACCTTTTATATAAACTCTATAATAATACCTGATGTTAGGTGGCTTGGCCTTAGATTTCAATTTCCCCTTATTTGGTGTCCTATTAGGTTTTACAAGTCACCCATCAAGTAGGCATAATGAGAAGAAGTTATGCAATGGACTCAAGTAGACAGAGCACTTGGATTTTATGGTGGAAATGAATTTGGGCTTCTAGCCTTCAATTGGGAAGATCTTCACTTCGGTCCTATTGAACAAGAATAGTAGGTTGCATGAGGACATGCAATACTTTTGGTTGAGGGGAGATGATGGGCTCAGGAAATGACATCTTTTTTCCACCTGTTATCTCTCTGTCAGATCTCCCAAGGCTATGAAGGAAACTGGCAAAGGTAACCTCAAACCAATGTTTTGGTCGGTATCTATCCCTACCAACTAGAGAGGGCTCTCTCAATTGGTCAACCTCAATGAGATGACTAAAAAACAATGATCTTAGGCTAGGTATTGGGTACAATGAGTATTTTTTATAATAAAGTGGGGGTTTTGCTGGACAATGGGTTTGAAAACCAAGAAACTAGAATAATCACTCTTACAGATCAGTTGCAGAGGTCAAACAGGGGCAAGGTAGCTGGAAATTTATGTCCAATTGAATATCGTTGTAGTGTGATGATTGAGGAAAACAAAGGTAGAGGGTAAGTGAGAACTGTAATGTGAATTCACCTACAGGAACACTGAAACAATTCATTTCCAAATCCTACAAAACAAAGCATGAAATGGATTATGTTTCAACAATTGAGATATATTTAGCATAAGAAAAACATGGGATGAAGATAATTTACATAGAAAAAGAAAACACAGGGACACAAACTCCAACACAAGAATCCTTGTAAAAACTTGTTGCAATTTGTATTAAGCTTCTTCAAAAATCTACTACACTGGCTTCCAAAGCTTCAAAACAATACTATCCCCCCCCTTTTGATTAAATTGAGTATACAAATAGATTCAAAACTCAGATCGTACCTCCAAGGGAGAAACCTTCAGATTAGGATCAGTTTCCTAAAAGATCTACAAAAACAACACAAAATCTGGGAGGTTGAACTAATTCCCCAATTTGTCTCAATTGACCTTTGACCTCTTTAATATATTCAATGTCATCCAAATTTACATAAAAAATGACTATGATCATCCTTATTTGACTCAATTACATCATATTACCTTTTACAATTCAAGCTACTACCTTTTGACTTTGACCAAAACAGGAAAAATTCAAAAAATTGAAAGTTTGACAGAAGAGCAGTGTCCAAAACTACAGAAGCGTCGCACCAGTTCAAGGATGTTTTTGGAAAACTTTTAGGAGTTCATTTTGAATTTTGGAAACTAGGTCAAGTAGCCCCACGTGTCTACTTTCCAATGAACCATCAAAATTGAGAAAATACCAATGGGAAGGCCTTCAAAAACTAAATTTTCGAACCTTACTCAGAAGCGTTGCTCCGTGGGTTGCACTGCTCCCAAAATGCAACAAAACCCTCGTTTTTTCACAAATTTTTCTCTTTTTGAGTTTGCAGGATGGTGTTGATGGTGTACTTTGGCTAGTAGGCTGACTATCATATAACAAAAAGACATTTCAGGATGGTGATGAGATGGTGATGACTAGGCGTAATATATGAAGTAGTAATGACACCTAGACATGACTCAAGGGTCATTTGACAGACAAGACATGTCAAATTTTACTTGTGAAATATAAGCATTTGACCTAAAACCCAACAATAGATTGAAATATTTCATTTGATGGCATTTGATCAGTGGCGACTATCAGGAGCTAACACCACCTATAACTATCTCTTTTTCTATCACAAGAACCTAGTTTAAACCCTAATCCTTGTTATCATCACTACTTTGTTGTGTACATCTCACAAGGTAAGGAGGATTGCAATTTAGGTTTCTTTCTTGTTAGCATGATTAAATTTAGGGAAGGTTGTGAAATTACTTGTGTTTCAGTGAATGATGAAGGATGTTGTCACAATATATATGTCTAAATAAACCTTGCTAACACAACTTGTAGCAGGAATTTGACAATCTATTTCATAGGGTGTCAAATGGCTTCACACAGTTATGACAAGTTGAGGAATATACCAAACAATTATGGAAACAATGAAGAATATGCCAACTTGTTGTTATTGATGACAAAGTACTATTCATTTCTAGTGGCATCTGTGCATTCAAGTCTAGGATGTTGCAACAATTTGTGCCTATTCTTTTCCAGAGGAATTGATGAGTATGCCAACCTTCAACCGATCTAATCTTGTACTATGAAAATAGAGCCACGATTCCCGCATGCTTCAAGGTTTGATAAGAAAATGAATTGAGTTTTCTTATCATGTTAATTTTGTTTCAAGAGACTGTGATCACTTATGGATCGTAGTGTTCCAAATATCAATATGTAATTAAAACGAACCCCCAAGCATATAGGAGCTTCGTTGTCCCTATTTTTAAACACAAAGATACTTTGGTTGTGCTATATAAATATGGCACTCTCATCTTTGGTGGGGGGGGGGGTTACATATATTGTTATTATTCTAACACTCTTTCACTTAATATATATGTCAAATATAATTAGGGTGCATGATTTCCTTTTAAGAGTGTGTGGGAATTCTCTAGCAAGTGCACAAGTTGAACCTTTGATTGGGGGCACTCTGAGGTGAGGTATTGTGTATGTTTTGTGTATGTTGGAGTTGTAGTTTAATTTTTCTTGAATGTTATTTATTTATTTTATTTTAGAGTACTTATGTTGCAGAAATAGGTTATTTCAATCACAGAGTTAGGAACCACTAATATTTGCAAGTCTAATAAGAAGGGAAAAACAATGGTATCACAGGATTATGTCTATGATGATTCCTTGGGCTTTGTAACCTAGAAAAAAATGATTTAATAACTAGTTATTTGGAATTTTATTAATTTATCTTTTTTAGGTAAGATATTTAATTTATTTTTATGTCAACTCTTGACTGAGGTAAGCATGTCCATGGAATTTAATAATTGTTGGTTATTCCTAGATTCGCCATCCTAGTGAAGTGTTGGAATTCTTAGTGAAATCCAAATTGTCTAGGAATAAAACCCAACTCAATCTCTATTGTTAGTGATATGTCTACATGTTCAAATTATTGATTTTAGAACAAGTTAAGAAAACCCATGGATAGGAAATAAAAAATGGATTCGAAAATAATGTTATTATGGGAAATGTCTTCTAGAAATAGAATACAATCATTGCTATTTGCAATAGAATTAGTAAACCCTTGTTGGGAATTAAATGCATCCAAGAATTAGTCCACGGTGACTTGGAGAGGTTCCTCAACTTGTTAATGGAATGAGCCTTGTTGGGAACCAAATCCAAGATTCCAACACCATAATCAAAATCCTCTTCACTATATCCGATCTAAACTAATACTCATGGAATATAGCATGCATGGTTGTGCAATAATAAGTGCATTTTTGTTATGGAATTTCACTTTGGAACAAGACAAGAAGTTCATGTGGGGATTTTAGAATTTCCCATTGATTGTTCAAAGGAATGACTAAATGGTATGTTGGGTCATGGAATGCAATCATTGTTGGTTATTACTAGATTCATCATTCCCATGAAGCCTTGACATTGTTAAATTGGAATTCAATCATTGGGTCCCCGTGATATCTTGACATTATTCAATGAAATGCAAGTCTTGGGAAGAAAACCTAATGTAATCATCTTGGCCAGTTTTTTACCTACATGTATAGATTTATTGGCTCTATAATAAGGTAAGTAGGTCGATGCAATTCAATCATTGCTAGTTATTCCCATGTTAGGAATCCCCAAGAAGCTTTGATATTCTTCAATGAAATGCAAGTTGTTCTAGGCATAAACCCAACTTAATTGTCTCTAGTGTTCTACCTACATGTGTAAATTTATTGTGTCTAGAATAAGGTAAATTGATCCATGGTTATGCAATAAAAATTGGATTTAAATGTAATGTTTTGGTGGGTAGTGATCTTGTAGAAATGCAATGCAATAATTAATAATTATTATAGAAATAGTAAACCATTATTAGTATTTATATGTACCAAGCACATAATCCATGTTGACTTGGTGAGGTTCCTCGACTCATCATTGACATGATTCATGCTAAGAACCAAATGTAAGATTTAACACCATAATCAAAACTCTTTCCACTATATCTGATCTAAATTAATATTGATGGAATCTTACACCGTGGTTATGCTATAAAATTTGTATTTGGCTTTGGAACAAGGTAAGAAGTTCATGTGGCGATTTTAGCATTGCCCACTAATTGTTCAAAAGATGCCTAACTGGGATGTTGGGTCATGGATTGCAATCACTGCAAGTTATTCCCATATTGGAAATCCATGTTAAGATTTAACATTCTTCAATTGCAATGGAATCATTGGGTCCCAAATCCTTGACATTCTTCAACAAAACGAATGTCCTAGGCATAAAACCCAACTCAATCATCATGGTTAGTGTTCTATTGCATATTTATTGGCCTTTGAACCAAATAAGTCGATCCTCTGAATGAAATCATTATTGGTTATTCACAAAGTCACCATCCCCATGAAGCCTTAACATTATTCAACAAAATGTAAGTTGTCATGGGCATAAAACCCAACTCAAACATTGCGGTCAATGTTTTGTCTACATGTGCATATTTATTGGCTCTAGACCAAGGTAAGTAGATATATGGTTATGCAATGAAAATTGGATTTGCATGTAATATTATTGTGGGAAATTGTAATGTAGAAATGTAATTCAATCATTGTCGGTTGGGATAGAATTAATAAACACTTGTTAAAAATGAAATGAAAAAAATACTTAGTCAGTAACTTGGCGAGGGTTCCTAGACTTTTTAATGACATGAGCCTTTCTATAAACCAAATACAAGGTTCCAACATGAGATTAAAAATTGTTATACTATATATTATCTAAATTGATAGTCATGGAATCTTACATCCATGGTTAAGAAATAAGAAGTTCATTTATTATGGAATTTGGCTCTAGAAAAAAGTAAGAAGTGCATGTGGGGGTTTAGCATTTCCCACTAATTGTTCAAAAGAATACCTAAACAAGATGTTGTGGTAATCAGTTTTGGTTATTCACATATTTTCCATTGTCGTGAAGACTTATAATTCTTTGATTGGAATTCAATCATTAGGTCCCCATGAAGCCTTGATATTCTTCAACAAAACACAATTCCTAGGCATAAAATCCAACTCAATCACCATGGTTGGTGTTATGTCTACATGTGCATATTTATTAGCTCTGGAAAAAGGTAAGCATATCCATGGAATGAAAACATTGTTGGTTATTCCTAGACTCACCATTCCCATGAAATCACAACATTCTTCAATGAAATGTAGGTTATGCTAGGAATAAAACCCAACTCAATCATCGTGGTTAGTGTGATGCCCACATTTCTGGATTAATTATCTTTGGAAAAAGGTAATTAGATACATGGTTATCCAATAGAAATAGGATTTGAATTTAATGTTGTTGTCGACAATGGTCTTGTAGAAATATAAATCAATTATTGTTGGTTCAGATACATTAGCAAACCATTGGTTGGAATTAAATGTAGCAATCACTTACTCCATGGTGACTTGGTGAGGTTCCTCAACTTGTCAATGACATGAGGCTTGCTAAGAACCAAATAAAATATTCCAACACCATAATCAAACATAATGCATACAACATCTTGCATCCATGGTTATTCCATTTGCATACAACAAAATAAATGTATGACTCTAGAATAGGGGAGAGTCAAGGTGACATCCAACTTCTAATTGTCAAGCGGAATGAACATTTAGAGAAAACATGGATAAGAATTAATGCATAATGTTGTGAATGCTATCAAAGGTTATCCTTTTGACAAGTGAATAATGTTATCAATGTTATCAATGAAGATCCTTTAGAGCCATGGTTATGGAATACAAATTGGATTGAATGTAACGTTGACATGGGAAATGGTCTTGTATAAATGGAATTGACATTTTTTTTAAATACCTACATATCGTCGCTATTGCAACATCTTGGAACGTTGCTCCCATAGAAAACACGTTGGAGATGAATAACTTATCGTCGATGGAGCAACGTTACCCTACGTCGGTGTTATGATGTTTGGGAATGTCACTCCCATAGCAAATACGTCGGAGATGAATAACTTACCATCGGTGGAGAAACATTATCTTACGTCAGTATTATGACGCATGGTAATGTCTCTCCCATAGCACACACGTAGTGGATACCGACGAAATGGGACGTCAGAATTCTGATGTCTATGACGTCACTGTAGTGACTGATATATGGGGTTTGTACAGTAAAATATGAGATGACACGTGTCCACATGAAGCGTCGCAATAGAGACGATATACATGGCATCGGAAAAGCGACGTCATGTGAAACAACATTTGAGGGGGTTTGTTGTTTGTCATTCTCCCGACAATATAAAATGGTAATTGCATCAAATACGCCGTCAGAATTTGACCCAAATGTACTGGTGAGACCAGGGCCTCTATTCTCTCATTATGTTGTTTTATCATTTGATATCTGGCTTCTTGCTAGCAAGCCCATGCACTTGGGGGTTTTGAGGGTTTTGACTTAACAAACCCTAGAGATCGACTCGGTGGTGAAAGATCCCACCTATCTTGATCCAATATTGGTCACGGAGGTGAAAGATTCCTCCCTCACCATTCTACATTAGTTTTACTTAGCTTCAAAGGGATTCTACACCAGCCACAGGTACAGAAAGAGAGAGGATGCATCATAAAGAGTTTCCAGCCAGGGGGGTGCACTTGTGGAGCTAGTGCAGTTCGATTTGGCCAAGGAGAAGGAGTTTGGAGGATTTGGAATATTGGGTTATTTTGGTAGGGGCCATATCACCCTTCTTGGATCATCCGAGAGGTGTTTTGGTGGAGCATTGATTTAGTTTGAGAGTGGGACAATTTCTCCTAGAGGAGGGGCGCAATATTGGAGTGAATCTACTCATGGGAAGGGCCCAAGCTTCATTCTTCAGCTAGGGGTCTATTCTATATTGGTTCTAGACTCCATATATACTCTTCTAGAGTATTTTTCTTGCTATTGGTGCCAAAGAGAAAGAGGGATGAATTCTTGGGTCTTCAGTCATCTAGGAGGGTGCAAGCCAATTAGGGGATTGCTTATGTGGAGGCTCGTACCTTCACCGTTCATCCTGAGACTTCACCAGGTTTGGTCTTGGCCCGATATACACTTCCAACAATTTTCAGAGTGATTGGAGGCCTCTAGCAGCAAGGTCGAATTGTTGGCTGTATTCAGCTTTCCAGCAGAGCGTAACTTACCCAGTTTGGGGTTTGGAACTTCAGAGGGCAGGGATCTCATATTGTTATTCATCTATTGTAGCCTTTTGGCCTTTGGAGGCTTGTATATTCTCTTCTTGATCTTTCTTGAGGTTTATATTCACTTTTCTACTAGCTCTTAGCTGTATTGTACCATATCTGCAGATCCATTGTATTAGGGTCTTCTTCTATTATGAATAATATCATATTTGAGGTAATTTTGGGTTATCTCTTGTATTGTTTATCTTGAATCTTGTTGAGGTATGTTCCATTACTATATTTATGTTGATTATTGTTGCAAACACACATAAGAACCATCATTATAAACCCTATCGCAACTCATGATACTTAAGACTGCAAAGTGTTTGACGAAATGCCACAACCAAAAAACATTTACAAATCACATGAAAAACAGAATGTTCTTGGCATATTGGCTTGGGAACATTATAGGGGCTCCCGTGGACAAAAAATCAAATATGTACAAGAATCAAGCCTATAGACAGTATTTTATAGATTTCAACTTGATCATCAAATGATTGCCTGGTTAAAAACAACGAGTTGAATACCAATTTCAGGTCTTGGAATTCATGGGTACTACCAACTAGATCTATTCCAACTTCTTGAATAGTTTGTCTCTTCTAGCAATGGCCTACCTACATTAGCTTTTTATTCAACATTCCATACTTCGCTAAGTGTTAATTTCCCTCTATCATCGAAAACTTGGGGTTTAAGGTGCCTTCCTTGTAATGTTCCTGGTCATTCACATTTGAGAAGCCCAATTCAAAGACGAGAGAGTGGTTTTATGTGATGTCATATTTGGGGGAATTTGTTTTTGTTAGCCAACAGAAGAGGAGACAAACAAATTCAAGTATCTTCTGATTAGTATTCTCCCTGTATTCAATCGTTTGTTTGGTTGAAAGGCCTACCTGAAGATTTGTATGTTGGATTTCTTTGTGTTATTGTTGTAAATTGGAAGGGGCATTCAAGTCACCTACAAAATGCTCCTCTGTTTAAGTATATAGCTTCTTCCAGCAACACAGATTTGGAAAGTGTATCAAATGATGTAGATCGCACCAGAATATATATTTCATCATAGGAGTGGTAGACATTGTGGCTCACAAAATGTTTTGGAATATTTTGAAGTGACGCCAAATATTACTCCATGCTTGAATATACTCAGAAGGAAATTATAAATTTGGATCCTCACGAAGGTGAGAAACTGTATGAGTGGTTGAATCAACATTCTAAAATTACAGAACCTTCTATCTCAAATTTTTAATAGACTTGACAGACAACCAACTTCTATCTCAAAGTTTGTTGAGCGACTTCTAGTCTAAATTCGTGACCCCGGGCTCCAGGTAGCTTCAACTTCAAGAATCCAAACTGGAGGTGAATCTAGGCTCCATATAGCTTTAGCTTCAGACATTGACATTGGCAGTGGCAATGGGAAAACACCATTGACTGCAAGGTGGTAATGCAGTGAACACGCATGCATGTCATTGTCAAAGCAGTTAGACTGCAGGGTTTTCAGACCTGCAAAGAGAATCGACTTTAGTGTTTCTTTGTCATGACAATTACAATGTTGTTGTGAGTCCAGAAATATTTGGAGGTTGGGTGTCCTGTGCGATGATGACCTCAACATTAGATACATGTCAGACATTAATTATTATCTTACAATGTAATGTTAATGCGATTTCCATAGTCGATGACGAGTCGATTTCATTGGCACAAGAAATATCAATTGTGTAATTAATTAACATCCTTGAAGGACATAAATCCCAAACAACTACTGAAACTTTTCAAACAATCATGTGTTAAAAAAATGCATTATTTTATAATTTTAAAAATAAGAGATTGTATTTTCTATGTCTAACATTAGGTTGCACACATAAACTTTTTTAAGTTAACCGAAATTAATATATAGTCAACTTAGATCCCCGGAAGTGATCAAATTCCCTAGAGATATTTTATTTCCATCATGTTGGTTGGGATAGAAGGATCCACCACCAGGACAAAGAAAGAAGGCAACAATAAAAGCACTTGTGCAAATGCAAGCTGGTGATGGAAGCACTCTATGACCAATAAGGAACTCTATGCTTATCAACCTGTGATCCTAATGAACAACTTGAGAGACACTTGCAGCGAGGCCATGGAAATTTATTTGAACCAGACAAGTCAATACTTCAAGCATCGAACAACTTCCTTTATTTTTCAAATATCGGACCTATTGCAACATAAGAAATGCATTCTCCTTATTCAAAGCACGGGAAATATCAGGAATATTGATATTCGTTGGAAAAAACTCTGGAATATTCACTACATCAAGGTCTCTTATAAATAATGAAATAAAATGATTACATGAAGGTGGTAGTAAAAGATGATCTTCAGAAACCAAATCATTACCTAAATATATATAAAGTAATCTTCAGAAAGTGTTGCAAAGTCCATATTCCAGAATTCCTTCCCATTAACTTTTCCCAGTTACATGTAAATGCAAGCATCAAAAACTTTTGAGAGCCTCGTTCCCTGGTTATATACACACCTTCAACTACCAGGAGAATATTCTTGCAAAGAGAGGCAAGATCTTCGACCCAGATGCAATTATATGCATAGGAATAGTGAAAACAATGTGTAGTACTGATAGAAAGTTGATTGTATGTGGAGTCTGTTACTACATCCATAGGTCGGTGAACAAAATTTGACAAAGAAGATGAATTTATGTCAAGTTTGTTACCACACCCAGAAGTCTCTCAACAAACTTTGACATAGAAAATTCTGTAATTTTAGGATGTTGATTCAACCATCCATATAGTTTCTCACATTCATGAGGATCCAAATTTATAATTTCCTTCTGAGTATATTCACGCATGGAGTAATATTTGGTGTCATTTATGAATATTCTAGACCATTTTGTAATCCATGATATGTGAGACTCCTCTGACGAAAGATAAATTATTGTGTGGTTTGCAAGATTTTATACACTTTCCAAATCTGTGTTGTTGGAAGAAGATATATACTTCAACAAAGGAGAATTTTTTAGGTGACTTCAAAGTCCCTTCCAATTTTTAGTAACAAAATAAATAAGTTCAACATACAAATCTTCAGGCAGGCCTTTCAACCAAACAAAGGATCGAATATAGGTAGAATACAATTCATAAGATACTTGAATTTTTTGTGTCTGAGTTTCTATTGGCTAACATAACTTTTCTCGCTCAAAGATGACGTCACATAAAACCATTCCCTCGTCTTTCAATTGGGCCTGGATGGCATCTCTAAGTTGTCTCACATGTGGATGACCAGGAACATTACAAGGAAGGCATCTTAAAGCACAAGTTTTTGATGATAGAGGGAAATGGGAATAAGTATTTAAAATGAACGATGGAGGATGATAGTATAATCTTCCGTAAATCTTGGTTTAATGAGTTTTAATGGGATATGTCCTCGAACTTTTCACCTATTAATGCCAACATTTTCGAATATGTGTGGTGAGTTGTCACTAATAACATATGAGTTAACATTTCCATATGCAAGCATATTCTCAAATATGACAACCTGTAATATATGCACAGTATTAAAGAGGGACATGACGTCAACACATTTTTGGATGACACCTTTGTGGATGAAAGTGGGGTAGAAAAATATTTCACTCTCATTATGATGATGCCTTAAAAAAATAAAATAACCAACAATTTTTGCCAATTCAAGATGGACACAAAAAAATCATCAGATCCCGTAATATTTTCCCCTTAATGCGTTTTAATGGAAGCTGTCCTTGAGATTTCCACTTGTTAATGCCAATCTTTTTGAAACTTTCTGGTGAGTTGTCACTAGTAAAATCATAATTAATGTGCATTGTGAAGGGTGGAAGGTGGCGAGCATGGAGGGAAGTGAAAATTGCTTTCAAACTTTTGTGAACCCGAGATTTTGTGAGCCCGCGAAACTTTGAAGACTCGACTAAGTATGGAAAGGAAGTTTGGTCAGACCTAGTCATCGTAGGTAGAGTTAGGCTTGTGAGTTAAAGGAGTCTGTGGTCGAATTGTAGATCACCAAAGTTTTGGGTGCAAGATGTATACCCTCAACACGGGGCACCAGAGTTCGATAACGCCTATCCGCGAACCGACGGTCATAAAATTGGACAAGTATGCAAACGAACGACGGTCCATCAGACTTGTGATGTGAATATATAGATGGACATGCGGATTTGTCAGTTCACCACCCTGGGAACCTGTGAGCATAGAAACGCAACTAAGTATAGAACCATAAATGGATAATAGAAGGTAAGAAGAAAGGGAAAAACAGGTAATACAGAAGAGGATATGTGTTTGTGAAGACACATTTCCTTGAACCACAGTCCAGGGGCAGGGAAAGTGCAATGTCAACTCTTTGTCGAGCAATGATTTGTTGAATATTAAGAAATTTATTTCCAAGTGCATGTATCATTTGCATAGTATCAATATGATTTCTTTCATGTTCTTTGCATATTCTTATGAATGCACTTTTCATATATTTGTCAACCTTTGCTATGTCACTAAGGCTATGACAAAGGTGGGATCTTTTGCGAACAACGACCTTCAAGAAAAACACCAAGACAACATCACACTCTTATTTCTCTGGTCGTAGTAGTCACATATGAAAATGTTATGAAAGAGGATTTTGGCTCAAACATTCTCAGTATTGAAAATTCTTACTTGAAAACTGGAAATAGAAAACAACAACCAATGAATGGGAATGCAACCATGGAACTGAGACCCACCAGTGAATGGGAAAGTATAGAAGTGCATCCCCTGGCCTGCAAACTGCAACAACATGTCCAACTGTGGATGTAGGACCCCAATCTTGCAAAGTTGGAGAAAACAAGAGAAAGAAACAAACAAAAAACCAATGAACAAGTACCAACAGGCCCAACTGTAGCTGCAGGAGATGATATCTTCAAAGTTGAATCAAACAAAAATAAGAAAAATCCAACAAACCAACGAGCAAGAATCAACCAATCAACCAGGAATACCAGTGAAGAACAATATTCCCAAATTCACTGCAGACAAGATTGTATAAAAGAATTGGAGGAAAATATATTGTAACATGCTTGTTAAGCAAACATTTCAGGATGTGAGGCCTTTCAGGTAAACATTTAAGGTTGTGAGGACCGTGCAATGGCCTCCCACTGTGTAAACATTTAAGAAAGTTGTAGTTTGCACAGTTGGCATTCTGCATCCACAATTGGAATTGTGCTTCTGTCGCTCCCCATTCACGGATAAGTTTCATTTCCATGGTTGCATCCCTATTCGTTGTTTGTTTTTGTTTCAGTTTGCAAGCAAGAATTTTCAATACTAGGAGTGATCAAAATCCTCTTACTGAACATCTGTGTATGTGAATACTAAGACCAGAGAAACAAGATTGTAATGTTGTCTTCGTCTGGTTCCTAAATGCCAATGTTCAACACAGAAGCCACCTCCATCACACGCATAGTGACATATAAAGAAGGAAATCAAATTTTCTCCTTGCACACAAAGATGTTCTGCAAGAGGATTTTGAGTTAGGCATCTCAAGTATTGAAAATTTTCACTTGAAAACTGTAAATAGCAAATAGAAAACAATGAATATGAAGGTAAACATAACAACGAAACCCACCCATCAATGGGGAACGACAAAAGCGCAGTTCCAATCACGGTTACGGAATCCCAAGCATGCAAACTGTAACAAGAAAACAAGAAACCAGTGAGCAAGCATCAACCAATGAACCAGTAACATCGTTGAAGAACAATATAGTCCAAATTCACTACAGACAATATTGTATTAATAATAATAATAAAAAATAAGACGAAAATGTATTGTAAAAGGTATGTTAAGTAATGTAGGAATGCAATCGCAACACTGAGACCCACCGGTGAATGAGGAAGTACAGAAGTGCAACCCCTGACCTGCAAACTGCAACAATAGGTCCAATTGTGGATGCAAGACCCCAACATTGCAAAGTTGAAGAAAATAAGAGCAAGCAGCAAACAACAAACCAGTGAAGAAGTACCAAAAGGCTCAACTGCAGCTGCAAGACCTCAACTCTGCAAACTTGAATCAAACAACAATAAGAATCATCCAGCAAACCAACGAGAAAGCATCAACCAGTCAACCAGGAATGCTGGTGAAGAACAATATTGGCCAAATTCATTGCAGACAAGATTGTATCAAGACATTGGAGGACAATGTATTGTAACACCCCTGTTAAGAAAACATTTCAGGCTATGAGGCCTGTCAAGTAAACATTTAAGGATGTGAGGACCGTCCAAAGGCCTCCCACTATGTAAACATTTAAGAAATTTGTAGTTTGCATGATTTTCATTTTTCATACGCAATTGGAACTATGCTTTTGTCATTCCCCATTCATGGGTAAGTTTTAGTGCCATGGTTGCATCCCTATTCGTTGTTTTTTTTTTTCCAGTTTGCAAGTAAGAATTTTCAATACTGGGAGCGATCAAAATCCTCTTGCAGCCCATCTTTGTATATGACTACTACGACCAGAGAAGCATGACTGTAATGTTGTCTTCATCTTGTTCCTGAATTCCAATGTTTGACACAGAACCCACCTCCATTGCAGCCACAGTGACATATAAGAAAGGAAATCCTATTTTATCCTCACATACAAAGATGTTTTGCAAGAGGATTTTGACTCAGGCATCTCCAGTATTGAAAATTTTCACTTGCAAACTAGAAATAGCAAACAAAAAACAAAAAATAGGAAGGTAAACATGGAACTAAAACCCACCCGTCAATGGGGAACAACAGAAGCGAATTTCCAATCATGGTTACAGAATCTCAAGTGTGCAAACTGCGACAAGACCAACATGCAAACAAGAGCAACAACAACAGGAAAACAAGAAACAAGCAAGCATCAACCAGTGAACCAATAATGCCGCTGAAGAACAATATTTCCCATATTCACTGCAGATAACATTGTATAAAAAAACCCGGAGGAAAATGTAATGTAACAGGTCTGTTAAGTAAACATTTAAGGCTGTGAGGCCTGTTAGGTAAACATGTAAGTCTATCAGGACCGTCGAAGGGCCGCATGTTGTGTAAAAATTTAAGAAAGAATGCAGTGTGGCAGGTCTGTTACGTATGAAAAATAATTATTATATTATTTTATAATAATATAAAAAAAAAGTAGTAATAATAGTAACAATAGTTTGAACAATAGAGACTATGCAAAAAAACAATTAGTCAAAGGACAAACTAATATGAAGTCAACTAATAAAAAAATGACTCTCGATGCTCAAAACTTTGTATGTCTAAACATTTTAATAAAAATAGTAAAAATTCAGAAATACCATAGATGATAAATTTTTTTGGATATGCTAAAATATAAAACATTGGGAATAGCGAAGCTGGTAACAAGACCTCCAATCTGTTATCCAATCAGATCATGACATATATGGTATTTTTTATTATATACAAATCAATATTTTTAGTTCTCTAGTTCCAACAATAAAGATTATGAAAATATTTTTGGTTAAAGGACAAACTAATATGAAGTCAATGAATTATTGATCACTATAGTCCCTCTATGCCTTCGACAAAGACTAATAAGTAGACAGTTCTCCTTTTTTTAACCATATGAAGAAATACAAAAATATCTAGAGAATTTGTAATTGTATATATTGAATATATGCATGATTACCATTAGTCTGGTCTGCTTGGTAAATTCTCATGATAATGTGATATGACATCTAATTTATTTGAACCTGAAATTAACACCTTTTTGATCAACAAACTCCTAAAGTCATGAAAAATAATGTAGTATATTCTTTCAATTTTGTACAAAGGTATGGACCATATTGTAAAAATAAAACTCCTTTAACATATTTTAAATTTGTTACTACTCTCTGTATATGTAGGGTTAGTCTCAGAACTTAATATTTAGCCTACTCGTCAAATTTTATGTAATATACCAGATATAAAATGTATGCAGAATAGAAATAAAATACTAGTAATGGCAGAATAACAACAATATAACCAGAACATTCACCACAATAACACTGAAATGATATAAAAATAACAACAAAAATAACACTTAGAATCTGAAAGAAATGTTCACGGGCCTCTTTGAGGAGGCAACCTCCAGTTGAGTAGAGCTCTATTACAATAATATCCAAGCTAGGGTTCTCATACCCTTGACTCCTATTTATACTAAAAAGAAGCATCTAGAGGAAGATCCTTCTAGAAGCAGAAGCTTCTATTAGGTCTTCTTACATCCGTCTTATTCTATTTTATTGAAAGGTATTATTAATATTGACCTTTATTACATCCAAATCTATTGTTCTACCTATGTGCGGGTTAGTACCCTAACATGTCCTCCCCCTTAAAAACAACCTTGTCCTCAAGGCTTGAGATGAGGAAATTGTTGCAGAATGGTAGCTAGTTCACAAGTGGCATCTGTTGGAGTTGTATCTTTCCACTGGACGAGCACTTCCTTGATGGTTCTCTGACGTAGGAGACGCTCCCGCTGGTCCAAAACAACTTCTGGTTGTATCCAAATGGATCATTATTCAACTAACTCTGGAAGGTTGGCTTGAATTTGGCACTTAGCTCCAATCACCTTCTTTAAGCATGAAACATGAAAAACAAGATGTAGCTTTGAATGGCTGGGAAATGCTAACTGATAGGCGACTTGTCCCACATGCTTGAGCACGATATAAGGACCATAAAATTTGGGCGCTAGCTTATGAAAATGATCGGCCTTGAGGGAAGTTTGCTTGTAAGGTTGCAGTCGAAGAAACACCTGATCCCCTTCTGCAAATTGACGTTCAGAGTGACCTTGATCTTCTTGTTGCTTCATGTGATTCTGTTCCATGACCAAATTCTCTTTGAGGGTACGGAGAATAGCCTCTCGAGCTGTAAGTGTTAGGTCAACCGCCTGGATCTTTGAGGCACCCGGTAAGTATGAGAGAACTGAAGGTGGCTTCTGTCTATATACCGCTTCAAAAGGAGTCATGCGTGTAGCTGTATGGTATGAAGTGTTGTACCACCATTCAGCTAGGGGTAACCATTGAGCCCACTGATTTTTCTTTTCCGAGGCAAAACACCTCAAATATGTTTCCAAACACTTGTTGACAACTTCCGTTTGGCCATCAATCTGGGGATGATAAGCTGTGCTGAGATGCAATTTTGTGCATTGTATCTTGAATAGTTCTTGCCAAAAATTGCTTGTGAAAGTTGGGTCGCGATCAGAAACAATAGAGTGCATCATGCCATGAAGCTTGAAGACCTGATCCATGAAGATTTGAGCCACCGTGGATGTTGTAAACGGGTGTTGAAGGGCGCAGAAATGAGCATACTTGGAAAGACGATAAAAAACCACCATGATGACAGATTTATTTCCTGATTTGGGTAAGCCGGTAATAAAATCCATAGATATATCCTTTCAAATAGAAGGTGGAATTGGGAGCGGTTGTAGTGTGCCCGATGATTTGACTGTTTCTCCCTTGTTACATTGACACACATCACATTCAGCTACAAAATTATGAATGTCCCATTTCATACCATCCCAGAAAATGGAACGTTTGACCCTGCCATAGGTTTTGGTGAACCCAGAGTGCCCTACTGTGGGTGTAGCATGAAGCTCAGAAAGTACCATGGATTTAAGCTTTGATTGTTTACTTAAATACAAACGACCTTTGTATCAAAGTTCCTCATGGAGCCAAGAGTACCCTGGGGAAGCTGGAGCATTGGATTTCAATTGCTGGATCAACTGTGAACTTTTGGGATCTTGTAGCCATTCCTGGCGAACAACTTGGAGCCAATCTGGTACAATGAATGAAAGAGAAAAAAGGGATGCTTCATCTTCATATTTTCAAGAAAGTGCATTTGCAACCACATTGTCTTTTCCTTTCTTATAAATGATCTCATAATCATATCAAAAGAGTTTAGTCACCCATTTTTGTTGTTTCGGGGAGGAAATGCGTTGTTCCATAAAATACTTGAGGCTTTGATGGTCTGTCTTAATTTGGAACTGTTTCCCCAATAGATGAGGACGCCACATATCCACAACATGTAGAATAGCCAAGATTTCCTTTTCATAGATGGATTTGCCCAGATTTCTTTCAGATAGTTGCTTGTTGGTAAAGTCCAAAGGTCGACCCTCTTGCATAAGGACAACACCAATTCCTTTCCCTGAGTCATCACATTCCAACACAAAGGTCTTTGTGAAATCGGGAAGGGCGAGGAATAGAGTGGTGCACATGGCCATCTTCAAGGTTTGAAAAGATTGAGCAACGGCTGGAGTCCAAGTGAAAGAGTTCCTTTTTAGGAGAGCAGTGAGAGGTGCTGCAATCTTCCCATAATTCTTAACAAACTTGCGATAATACCCTGTTAAGCCTAGAAATCCACGTAATCTCTTAAGATTCTTTGGGTGAGGCTAGTCTTGCATAGCTTCAATATTTTTAGGATCCACCCTGATGCCATCTTTGCCAACCAGATGACCCAAGTATTCTACTTCTGAGGCACCAAAAGCACATTTAGAATGTTTCAGGAAAAGTTGGTGCTGAGAGAGTAGATGGAGAACTCGATCCACATGAGCAATATGGTCTGTCCAGGTTTTGCTATAGATGAGGATATCATCAAAGAAAACTAAGACAAAATGGTGGAGAAAAGGACGGAAGACATGATTCATGAGGCTTTGGAAGGTGGAGGGGGCATTACACAAACCAAAGGGCATGACCAAAAATTCATAGTGGCCCTCATGAGTTCTAAAGGCAATCTTGGGAATATCTGCCTCTTTTATACGTATCTGGTGGTAGCTCGAACGAAGATCTAGTGTAGTGAAGAATTGGGCACCACTCAATTCATCCAGGAAGTCATCAATGACAGGAATGGGGAATTTGTCTTTGATGGTAAGTTTGTTGAGGGCACAGAAGTCAGGACACATTCGCCAAGAACCTTCTTTCTTCAGGACCATGACCACAGGAGACGAATAGGGGCTCGTACTAGGGCAGATAACACCTGCATTAAGGAGTTCCTAGACCATTTTCTCAATTTCATTTTTTTGGGAAAAGGGGTGACGATATGGACGAATATTGGGAGGAAGGATTCCTGGTACAAGGGGAATGGAATGATCATGAACACCGCGAGAAGGAGGGAGGCCTTGGGGAGTGGAAAAGACCAATTGATGTTTAGAAAGGATGACTTGGAGGTCTTGCGGTATGGAGTGTATCTCTGTTTCTTGTATGGCATGGAGTTGGGAAATAACACCAGAATGACCCTTTTTGAGCAGATTTTCCATGCGATCGGAACTAATGATCTCAGGTGAACCAGTAGTGATGCCTTGGAACTTATACTGGTGGCCCTCCTGGTCGAATTGCATGGTTAAGTATTTAAAATCCCTAAGAATGGGACCCAAAGTCCTTAGCCAATATGCACCCAGCACAATGTCACAACCTCCCATGTCGATAGAAAACATATGGGATTTCAAGTGGTAGTCTCTAATTTGGAGACGAACATTTTCACAACGCCCTCCACATTTCATGGAACCACCATTGGCAATCATGATTTGGAAATTATTGACGACATGGATGTAGCATTGAGTTTCTTGGGCATTGCGACGATGAATACAATTATGGGTGCTGCCACTATCAACCAGAATGATGACCTTCCGATGCTTGATGTGACCGATTAGCTTGAGGGTTTGGGGAGCGGAGAATCCAGTGAGAGAATTGAGGGAAATGACTGGCTCTACTTCGGTAGGGTCTGAGGGAGGGGTTATGTTAGTGGATTCAGGTGATTCAGACATAGAGGGAGTTTCTTCATCTTCTTCTGAAATCTCCTCAGAGATGGCCATAAAAAGCTTTTGTTCTTTACACTTGTGGCCTGAGAAATATTTGTCATCACAGTTATAACAAAGGCCTTTGATTTGGCATTTAGCCATTTCAGCCCAGGTCAATTTTTGGATCTTTAGTGGAGCAGAGGGGGCAGTGGGATTTACTGGTTTAGGGCAAGGGATGAAGGAGGGTTTGCGGTTTTGAGAAGATACAACCTGTTGTTCTTCTTTATCTCTTTTGGTAGCCTCCACCCAACTCTCAGGCCGAGCCATGAGGACATGGGCCCGAATTTCATCCTTGAGGTCGCTGATAAAACACTCTCGAAAAAAGGCATCAGACATGCCCTCTGTTCTAAAAGCCAGGTGCTCAAAGGTAGCTATAAAGTCTTCCACTATTCCTAATTGTTTCAGCTTTGTCAAACAGATCAAATGGTTGGTGTCAGTGTCAAAGCGTTGATAAAGCTCTGCCACAAATTGTGTCCAAGCAATATACCCTTGATGCAATTTTTTTCTCCATTGCCACCATTGCCAACGTTCTTGATCTAGATGGAGAACACCATATCGGAGTTTGGCCAAGTCATCTGTAATGTTGTATAAAGAGAAGTAATGTTCCATTTGGGTTACCCAACTAGTGGGGTCCGAGCTATCAAATTTGGTCACATCCACCCATGGAAGGCGTAGGTCACGTTGAAAGTGATGGTTCTGCAAGCTATGGGAATGAGAGGAATGGTCACCTTCAATATGTGGGGGTGAGGAAGATGAAGGGTTACCTATAGGGATATGTAGTTTGGTTCAGAGTGCCAAAAAGACTGATTCGAGATGGGTGGTGAGGTCTTGTTTGATTTCGCTCATTGAGGACTGCATGGTTGTATTGATGGCGACAACATTGGCATTGAGTTGTTTCACTTCTTGTTGGGTCTCAATCAGACCATATTGCAAGGTGTTGAAGTGAGCTTCCAAGTCTTGGCTACGAGTATGGGGGAACTGAAAAGGGGCGGGCGGGGTAAAAAACATTTTGCGAAAAAACGATATGGATGAATGTGATAAGGGCGAAGAGATGAATCCAATGGGATAGGTCTGAAATAATGGTGAAAAACATTCCAGATTTTTTTTTTTTTTTTTTTTTTACGAAGTTATACTCCGGTTTGAAGAATACTGTAGAGAGGTAATGCCCAAATGCTAAACCAGAAAGAAATTTGTATTTACTTGGCAACCTGAACACAGTTGCGCGACAATAGATCTTGTCTGTTTTAATTTATTTATGTTTCTGTCCCCAAGGGTTAGGTATTCAAGGGTTCTAAAGACAAGGGTTTTCCCTGTGCTATAGCTCTCTGATATATGTGCGGGGTCCAATAGTAGTACTCGGCCCAATATCTCAGGGCACTAACTAAGGAGGATAGATCGTACCCTTAGTCGTACTACCCGACTACCCAGGTACTAGAGAGTATCTTTCCGAGTGTTGTTCTCGGTGACACTATAGAATTTAGGCGACCGATCAGTTTATCTAAAGAGGGCTTAAGGTAATCTAGGTCGATCCGTACACAGGTGTTGTTTGATGCGCTACCACTCGAAGGGGTACCAACAGGGGTTACAAGGGTGGCCAACAGATGTGCTCTTAAGTACCACTTGTATTTCCTACGTGTATGAAACCCTCAACCGCGGGTTTATGCGCGTAACGACGGATCTCTGTGGCTTAAAGACACTGGAATATGTCTCTACCCTGAAAAAAAAATTTAACCCACACTTTCTGCCGATGAAAGTGATCTGATACCACTTGTAATATACCAGATATAAAATGTATGAAGAACATAAATAAAATGCTAGTAATGGCAGAATAACAACAATATAACCAGAACATTCACCACAATAACACTTAAATGATATAAGAATAACAACAGAAATAACACTTTGAATCTGAAAGAAATGTTCATGGGCCTCTTCGAGGGGGCAACCTCCAGTTGAGCAGAGCTCTATTACAATAATATCCAAGCTAGGGTTATCATACCCTCGACTCCTATTTATACTAAAAATAAGCATCTAGAGGAAGATCCTTCTAGAAGCGGAAGCTTCTATTAGGCCTTCTTACATACACCTTATTCTATTTTATTGAAAGGCCTTATTAATATTGACCTTTATTACATCCGAATATATTGTTCTACCTATGTGCGGGTTAGGACCCTAACATTTTACAGTTACTAAAGAATGTATTAAACAAAATTATTTACTTTAGTGATGGGCATGTCGGACTATGATCATATTTTCATCCCTACTTATATGAATATTAATATTTGGAAATACCTCTAACAAGCACCTTTTTTAGATTTCAAAAGCTTGTGGTCCAAATGTTAGTCTGTTGCCCCTGTATAGGTTCCCTCAAAGATTTAATTTCTTGCCTATGCCTAGGTGCACTTGTTTTCATCTTCGGGAGCACCCTATGGGAGGGTGCTTGTAGTGGACTTAGAATGTGGTTTTTCTTGGCGTGCAATGTCCTCTATTTTATGCTCTATGGAGAGGATTGTGTGTGAGTTGTGTTCTCTTTTTTTCTTTGGGTCATTACCCCTACAACTGTTCTCTAGATGCCTACATTGGTGGCATGGGTATGTAGTGTTACCTTTCGTCAGCGATGTTTCTTTGACTGTGTACATTAGGCTTTGCATTAATTTGTCTAAGTTTGATTGTATTTTTTTACTTTGTGGATGTTTTGTAGGCAGAGGTCTTTGGGGTTCTTGTTGGTCCACTACTTTTTGTGCTTGTGGTTTTTCATCAATGAATTTGTGAGTGGTTTCATATGAATTTGTGATTGTGGCCTTCTATGTTCCCTAGTTGTTGGTAGTGGAATTGAACTTCTATTCCATGTGTTTATTTGTACATGCATGAAATTTGTCATTTTTAGGTCCATCGTTGAGCATCAATTCTACTGTTGAAAATAAAAGAGTGATTTTGTGACTATGTGCTCCTCATCCTAGTGGGTTTCTATTGATGGTTAGGTGTGATCTCCCTTAAGATTTTTATATTTTAATATTATGTGATTTTGTCTCTACCTCTGTGGGGGTCGCGGTGTTACCTTGGAATGACATCACTATTGTCTTGTGGAGAAAAAAGTTGCAAGAGGTTAATCCACTTATTTGATAGACATTGTCACACCATACATTGTGTTCCTAGGTTTCTTTGAGGTATCCATAAACATGGTAATTGCATGAGAAACTGCATTTCATGGATGTCTCGATATTACAAAAAGTTTCTTTACTGTAGGTAGATGGACTTGGTTTGATGAGAGAAGTTTGTATTATTTTTCTTTTGGTTTTATTTCACCCACCTACAACATAGGTTTGGGAAACCTTAAAAATATACATATACATGTATTTTGGTTTAGAAAAAAATAAAAAAGTAGTGTTGTTTGTTTTATGTTGATATGTTGCTTCTTGCCTCTTATTTATGCTTGGATAACATAAATTGAAGTGGCTTTGGCTTGCTGTTGTTGTGGAGGTGCTACCAATATTTCCATTGAATTTTGTAATATGTGTTTTCATGGTTCTTTTAATAATTGCAAATGTTATTTCCATGTTATTGAGCCAATTTATCAAGATTTTTTATGTATGTTTCAAAGTTGCATAGGCCATAAAACATATTCTTCTGGTTGTTGCATATGAAAAATGCAAACTATCCTTAGAATGATTTTAAGTACTCATTTCTAGTTGTTGGTGTGAAAGTGTTATACTTGTGTTTTTTTTCTTTCTTTCTTTTGATAGTTCATTTGGAAGCTGCAATAGTTTAAATCTTACCATGATGGTTGTGTGTTGAAATTTTACATTCTTTTGAGGTTTTGTGACATTGAGCTTAATTAAAATAATAAAAAATCTACCCATTGATCTCCATATGTTAGTTATTGTTTACATAATATGCAAATGGTTGTTGTAATGGATTACAAAACTCATTCATTTGTCTTTTCTAAAATTGAAAACAAACGAAAACAGGTGCATAGCCTCTTGAATCATATCCCACTAGTTTTTGTTTATGGTACTCACAAGTAGGGAGGGTTTTAGAGGATAAATTTCGCTCATGGGCTAATTTTCCATGGATTTTCCAAAAACGAGATTCACTATTTTAAAAATGATTCGCCCAAATTCTATAGGATAAAATTATTTTACCTTAAAAATCACCAAAATTTTATAAAAACTATATAAAATACTTGGAAATTTGAATATTTTTACAAAAACATCTCCAAACATTTATAGTTGACATATCAAGGATTAGTAAAATTCACCAAGGTTTCTACATTTTAAAATAAATTTCCATTCTCAAAATCATCCCTGCTCGCAAGCCCATGATTAGAATGAATTGACATGATTATGCATTTTTGGTTTTCTGTGTTATGTTGCCATGGCACTAATGCATCAAAATTTTGTGCTCCCTGGGGAAATACAATTTTTTAATTTTAGAGTTGTTATGTGAGATGGGATTGGGCGCGATGTTTGGCTTAAGGTTCAATAATATTCTGGTGTTTTCTTTTTGGTGGCTTGAAGTGTAGTAAGATGATGGAATTGTGTGCCTTACTAACGATGCATTTAGTGTTTGATATTTTTGTTATATATATTTTTTGTATTTTGGAGTGATTTATTTTCTTCATTGATGCCAATGTATTGATTTCATGTGCATGATTTTTAAGATTTGTAGCATATGTGACTTTTAATGATAATAAAAAAGGGTGTGGATAATGATCTTATTTTGTTTATCGTTGTTTATGATATGTGTGGGTCATGGAGCTATACACAAACTTTGTTTTTTCGCATTTTTGCAACAACAAGAAATCCAAAATAAAATTTAAGGTGCCCCTCTTTCACTTGTGCCATGGTGCTAGTGTGTTAAAATTTTGCACTCCCCTAGAGGAATTTGTTTTTATAATTTTAGAGATATTATGTCGGATGGGCTTGGGCTTGATCCTTGACTTCATGTTCAAAACTGTTCTTTCCTTCACTTTTCTGGCTCCAGATGCATTGAGATAATGGAACTGTGTGCCGTACTGATGATGCATTCAATGCCTACTAGGTTTGTTGTATGTTTTATCTATGTTCTAGAGTGCTTTGTTATGTGTATTGAAAATTTTATAAATTGGTTACGTTGAATCTTTTCTTCCATTTTCTCTGTTTTTGCCTCCTTCTCTATAAAATATTAGTGTTTTGAAGAATAACTTTGACCATGTAATTGGACAATGGAAACATTGAAGAATAACTTTGACCATGTAAATATTAGTGTTTTGAAGAATAACTTTGACCAAACATTAGACAATGGAAATATTAGTGTTTTGAAGAACAACTTTGACCATGTAAACATTTAAGGTTGTGAGGACCGTTCAATGGCCTCCCACTGTGTAAACATTTAAGAAAGTTGTAGTTTGCACAGTTGGCATTCTGCATTCGTAATTGGAATTGTGCTTCTGTCGCTCCCCATTCACGGATAAGTTTCATTGCCATGGTTTCATCCCTATTCATTGTTTGTTTTTTTTCTAGTTTGCAAGTAAGAATTTTCAATACTGGGAGTGATCAAAATCCTCTTGCATAACATCTTTGTATGTGACTACTAAGACTAGAGAAATATGATTGTATTGTTGTCTTCGTCTTGTTCCTGAATGCCAATGTTCGACATAGAACCCACCTCCATCACACCCATAGTGACATATAAAAAAGGAAAGAAAATTTTCTCCTCACACACAAAGATGTTCTACAAGAGGATTTTGAGTTAGGCATCTCCAGTATTGAAAATTTTCACTTGAAAACTGGAAATAACAAACGAAAAACAACGAATACGAAGGTAAACATATCAATGAAACCCACCCATCAATGGGGAACGACAAAATATCAGTTCCAATCATGGTTATAGAATCCCAAGCATGGAAAGTGCAACAAGGAGCAACAAGAAAACAAGAAACCAATGAGCAAGCATCAACCAATGAACCAGTAACATCGTTGAAGAACAATATAGTCCATATTCACTGCAGAAAACATTGTATTAATAATAATAATAATAAAATCAGACGAAAATGTATTGTAACAGGTATGTTAAGTAATGCAAGAATGCAACCGCGAAACTGAGACCAATGGTGAATGGGGAAGGATAGAAACACAACCCCTGGCCTGCAAACTGCAACAACAGGTCCAACTGTGGATGCAGGACCCCAACATTGCAAAGTTGAAGAAAACAAGAGCAAGAAGCAAACAAAAAACCAGTGAAGAAGTACCAAAAGGCCCAACTACAACTACAAGACCTCAACTCTGCAAACTTGAATCAAACAACAATAAGAAACATCCAACGAACCCATGAGCAAGCATCAACCAGTCAACCAGGAATGCTGGTGAAGAACAATATTGGCCAAATTCATTGCAGACAAGATTGTATCAAGACATCGGAGGAAAATGTATTGTAACACACCTGTTAAGAAAACATTTCAGGCTGTGAGGCCTGTCAAGTAAACATTTAAGGATGCGAGGACCGTCCAAAGGCCTCCCACTGTGTAAACATTTAAGAAATTTGTAGTTTGCATGATTTTCATTTTTCATACGCAATTGGAACTATGCTTTTGTCATTCCCCATTCATGGGTAAGTTTCAGTGCCATGGTTTCATCCCTATTCATTGTTTTTTTTTTTCCAGTTTGCAAGTAAGAATTTTCAATACTTGGAGCGATCAAAATCCTCTTGCAGCCCATCTTTGTATGTGACTACTATGACCAGAGAAGCATTACTGTAATGATGTCTTCATCTTGTTCCTAAATGCCAATGTTCGACACAGAACCCAGCTCCATTGCAGCCACAGTGAAATATAAGAAAGGAAATCCTATTTTATCCTCACATACAAAGATGTTCTGCAAGAGGATTTTGACTCAGACATCTCCAGTATTTAAAATTTTCACTTGCAAGCTGGAAATAAGAAACAAAAAACAACAAATAGGAAGGTAAACATGGAACTAAAACCCACCCGTCAATGGGGAACGATAGAAGCACAGTTCTAATTGCGGTTGCAGAATCTCAAGCGTGCAAACTGCAACATGACCAACAGGCAAACTAGGGAAACAACAACAGGAAAACAAGAAACCAATGAACAAGAAACGAGCAAGCATCAACCAATGAACCAATAATGCCGCTGAAGAACAATATTTCCCATATTCACTGCAGATAACGTTGTATAATAAAACCCAGAGGAAAATGTAATGTAACAGGTCTCTTAAGTAAGCATTTAAGGCTGTGAGGCCTGTTAGGTAAACATGTAAGTCTATCAGGACTGCCAAAGGGCCTCACGTTGTGTAAAAGTTTAAGAAAGAATGTAGTGTGGTAGGTCTGTTACGTATGAAATAATAATTATTATATTATTTTATAATAATATTAAATAAAAAAAATTAAAAAAAAGTAGTAATAATAGTAACAATAGTTCGAACAATAGAGACTATGCAAAAAAAAAATTAGTCAAAGGACAAACTAATATGAAGTCAACTAATAAAAAAATGACTCGCGATGCTCAAAACTTTGGATATCTAAACATTTTAATAAAAATAGTAAAAATTTAGAAATACCATACATGATCAAAAACTTTGGATATGCTAACATATAAAACATTGGGAATAGCGAAGCTGGCAACAAGACCTCCAATCTATTATCCAATCAGATCATGACATATATGATATTTTTTATTATATACAAATCAATGTTTTAGTTCTCTAGTTCCAACAATAGAGATTATGCAAATATTTTTAGTTAAAGGACAAACTAATATGAAGTCAACGAATTATCGATCACTATAGTCCCTCTATGCCTTCAAGAAAGACTAATAAGTAGACAATTCTCTTTTTGTTTAACCATATGAATAAATACAAAAATATATAGATAATTTGTAATTGTATATATTGAATATATGCATGATTACCATTAGTCTGGTCTGCTTGGTAAATTCTCATGATAATGTGATATGACATCTGATTTATTTGAACCTGAAATTAACACCTTTTGATAAGCAAACTCCTAAAGTCATGAAAAATAATGTAGTATATTCTTTCAATTTTGTACAAAGGTATGGACCATCTTGTAAAAATAAAATTCCTTTAACATCTTTTAAATTTGTTACTACTCTCTGTATATGTAGGGTTAGTCTCAGAACTTAATATTTAGCCTATTCGTCAAATTTTACAGTTACTAAAGAATGCATTAAACAAAATTATTTACTTTAGTGATGGGCATCTCGGACTATGATCATATTTTCATCCCTACTTATATGAATATTAATATTTGGAAATACCTCTAACAAGCACCTTTTTCGATTTCAAAAGCTTGTGCTCCAAATGTTAGTTTGTTGCCCCTGTATAGGTTCCCTCAAAAATTTAATTTCCTGCCTATGCCCAGGTGCACTTGTTTTCATCTTCGGGAGCACCCTATGGGAGGGTGCTTGTAGTGGACTTAGAATGTGGTTTTGCTTGGCGTGCAATGTCCTCTATTTTATGCTCTATGGAGAGGATTGTGTGTGAGTTGTGTTCTCTTTTTTTCTTTGGGTCATTACCCCTACAACTGTTCTCTATAAGCCTACATTGGTGGCATGGGTATGTAGTGTCACCTTTCGTTGACGATGTTTCTTTGATTGTGTACATGAGGCCTTGTATTAATTTGTCTAAGTTTGATTGTATTTTTTTACTTTGTGGATGTTTTGTAGGTAGAGGTCTTTGGGGTTCTTGTTGGTCCGATACTTTTTGTGCTTGTGGTTTTTCATCAATGGATTTGTGAGTGGTTTCATATGAATTTGTGATTGTTGCCTTCTATGTTCGCTAGTTGTTGGTAGTGGAATCAAACTTCTATTCCATGTGTTTATTTGTACACACATGAAATTTGTCATTTTTAGGTCCATCGTTGAACATCAATTCTACTGTTGAAAATAAAACAGTGATTTTGTGACTATGTGCTCCTCATCTTAGTGGGTTTCTATTGATGGTTAGGTGTGATCTCCCTTATGATTTTTATATTTTAATATTATGTGATTTTGTCTCTACCTCTGTGTGGGTGGCGGTGTTACCTTGGAATGGCATCACTATTGTCTTTTGGAGAAAAAAGTTGCAAGAGGTTAATCCACTTATTTGATAGACATTTTCACACCATACATTGTGTTCCTAAGTTTCTTTGAGGTATCCATCAACATGGTAATTGCATGAGAAACTGCATTTCATGGATGTCTCGATATTACAAAAAGTTTCTTTACTGTAGGTAGATGGACTTGGTTTGATGAGAGAAGTTTGTATTATTTTTCTTTTGGTTTTATTTCACCCACCTACAAAATAGGTTTGGGAAACCTTAAAAATATACATATACATCTATTTTGGTTTAGAAAAAAATAAAAAAGCAGTGTTGTTTGTTGTATGTCGATATGTTGCTTCTTGCCTCTTAATTATGCTTGGATAAGATGGATTGAAGTGGCTTTGGCTTGCTATTGTTGTGGAGGTGCTACCACTATTTCCCTTGAATTTTGTAATATGTGTTTTCATGGTTCTTTTAATAATTGCAAATGTTATTTCCATGTTATTGAGCCAATTTATCGAGATTTTTTCTGTATTTTCAAAGTTCCATAGGCCATAAAACATATTCTTCTGGTTTTTGCATATGCAAAATGTAAACTATCCTTAGAATGATTTTAGATACTCATTTCTACTTGTTGGTGTGAAAGTGTTATACTTGTGTTTTTTTCTTTCTTTCTTTTGATAGTTCATTTGGAAGCTACAATAGTTTAAAGCTTACCATGATGGTTGTGTGTTGAAATTTTACATTCTTTTGAGGTTTTGTGACATTGAGCTTAATTAAAATAATAAAAACTCTACCCATTGATCTCCATATGTTAGTTATTGTTTACATAATATGCAAATGGTTGTTGTAATGGATTACAAAACTCATTCATTTGTCTTTTCTAAAATTGAAAACAAACAAAAAAGGTGCATAGGCTCTTGAATCATATCCCACTAGTTTTTGTTTATGGTACTCGCAAGCAAGGAGGGTTTTAGAGGATAAATTTCGCTCATGGACTAATTTTCCATGGATTTTCCAAAAACGAGATTCGCTATTTTAAAAATGATTCGCCCAAATTCTATAGGATAAAATTATTTTACCTTAAAAATCGCCAAAATTTTATAAAAACTATATAAAATACTTGGAAATTTGAATATTTTTACAAAAATATCTCCAAACATTTATAGTTGACATATCAAGGATTAGTAAAATTCGCCAAGGTTTCTACATTTTAAAATAAATTTCCATCCTCAAACTCATCCCTGCTCGCAAGCTCATGATTAGAATGAATTGACATGCTTATGCATTTTTGGTTTTCTGTGTTATGTTTCCATAGTCCCTTTGATGGATGTGACATGTTGTGCTCTTCAACGAGGTTAGTTTATCAAGTTTATTTTGTATGGTCTTTTAGTTTTGTAGCATTTGTGATTTTTAATTATATACAAAATGTTGTGACTAATGAACTTATATTGTTTGTTGTTAATTGTGATGCATTCAAGTTATGATATAATTATGGTATACACAACCTTATTTTTTGGGGGGCAATAAAGAAATCCAAAATACAATTTAATGTGTCTTTCCTTCACCTATGCCATGGAACTAATGCATCAAAATTTTGTGCTCCCTGGTGAAATACAATTTTCTAATTTTAGAGTTGTTATGTGAGATGGGATTGGGCACAATGTTTGGCTTAAGGTTCAAAAATATTCTAGTGTTTTCTTTTTGGCGGCTTGAAGTGTAGTAATATGATGGAATTGTGTGCCTTACTAACGATGCATTTAGTGTTTGATATGTTTGTTATATATATATTTTGTATTTTGGAGTGATTTATTTTCTTCCATGATGCCAATGTCTTGATTTCATGTGCATGATTTTTAAGATTTGTAGCATATGTGACTTTTAATGATAATAAAAAAGGGTGTGGATAATGATCTTATTTTGTTTATCATTGTTTATGATATGTCTGGGTCTTGGATAGCAAGCTATACACAAACTTTGTTTCTTCGCATTTTTGCAACAACAAGAAATCCAAAATAAAATTTAAGGTGCTCCTCTTTCACTTGTGCCATGGTGCTAGTGTGTTAAAATGTTGCACTCCCCTAGAGGAATTTGTTTTTATAATTTTAGAGATATTATGTCGGATGAGATTGGGCTTGATCCTTGAATTCATGTTCAAAAATGTTCTTTCCTTCACTTTTTGTGGCTCCAAATGCACTGAGCTAATGGAATTGTGTGCCATACTGATGATGCATTCAATGCCTACTAGGTTTGTTGTATGTTTTATCTATGTTCTAGAGTGCTTTGTTATGTGTATTGAAAATTTTATAAATTGGTTACGTTGAATCTTTTCTTTCATTTTCTCTATTTTTGCCTCCTTCTCTATAAAATATTAGTGTTTTGAAGAATAACTTTGATCATGTAATTGGACGATGGAAAGTTGTTATGTTATACTTTATAGATAAATTTAAGGGTGAAATTCTTTGCCAATATATTATTAACACTAGAACTAGATATGTGTTTACAATTTTAGAGACAGATTATGTTATACTAGTGAACTATGCTTTTATAAATTGTAACGATCCGACTCGTTACGACAACCATTCTATAGATAGGTGCAATTTTTTTTTTTTTTTTTGAAGTGTGTGTGTGTGTATGTACAAGGAGACAACTACAGTCTACTCGATTCTGCACCGCCACCTAATGACGATGCGACGCAACTAGGATGAACATAAGAATATGACCAGGATGCACGATACGTAACCACAAGCATAAATGCAGATCACACGACAATAAAACTGACTGATAAATACGACTGACCTCCCGCCCATCCTATCCTGCAAGGTTAGGACCTCCAAGACACATAAGCAACGCTCAAGCCCGATTTCCCATCGTCTTTAACCATTTAAGGTCTCAGGGCTGGCGACTGTTCTGAGGAACATGGAGGTGTCTACTTCCCACCCGACACAAACAGATCAAGCAACCAATTAAATGAAAACAATATGACATAATAAAAAGTACGATGGCGCCCCTTACGGAAGGTGCGCCATTACATAACCAAATTTCCCAAGTTCACAATATATAAAGATCATCAACCCGAATTACTCGGGGTAATTAGGTTATGTAATTCCAGGTTATCGCGCCTCGTGTGTTATTAACAATATTTAAAGTTACAATAACTCTCTCATGAACATTAACCATCTATCATTTATATCACATATCCGGACCATGGTGGCAATTTTATCCTGCTTTATATTACTCTGGAGCACTAGATCCATAGCAATGACCTTATAGATTAGATCATTCCTTAAGTTCCAATAGTTATGCATTAAAAACATCACATTTAGGTAATATTAATCAAAAATTAAACATCATCCTTCATGAAGTAAATGGTATCTAAATGGCAAAATTAAAAGACAAAGCTAAAGGGGCATTAGTGGATGTGACACTATCCAGCCGGTGAAATAGCAATAAATAAGGATAGCAATTTATTTTAAGAAGCTCTTATAAGGAAATAGCATCACGATTATAGTAATAAAAGTTGAATTACAATACACACATAAATATATTTCCTTTTTTTTTTTTTAGAGCCGTTTATATAATATAAGCAAAATTAAAGGGCAGTGACAACTATCCATATCACATGACATCAGTTTGAATAATATCCATATCATTATTTTATCTTTTATTCCTTTCCAAGGACATTTTAGGTAATATTAATCAAAAATTAAACATCATCCTTCATGAAGTAAAATGGCCATCTAAATAATAAAATTAAAAGACAAAGCTAAAGGGGCATTAGTGGATGTGACACCTATCAATAGGTGAAATAGCAATAAATAAGGATAGAAATTTATTTTAAGAAGCTCTTATATGGAAAAAACATCACGATTAGAGTAGTCAAGTTGAATTACAATACACACATAAATATATTTCTTTTTTTTTTTTGGAAACCATCTTATAATATAACCAAAACTTAAAGGATAGTGACAACTGTCCATATCACATGACATCAGTTTGAATAATATCCATATCATTATTTTATCTTTTATTCCTTTCCAAGGACATTACGTTTGAACTACCTACAACTAAATAATCTTATCATCCCGTCAAGGACATCATGAGTGGGATCTTTTATATAATTATATAGCCATATCAATATTCAATGGTTTCATTAGGTATCGAATTCGTGAAGAGGCAATGCTTAAATGGATTTAGTTATAAATTGACAGATTTAGAAAAATGATAATAAAGTCGACTCCCCCTTTGGGTTAAAATCTGAATAATGCTAACAAGAACGTTGACTCCGGAAGGGACAGTATTCGAGGAAAATGTAAACTAATCATCAGAGGTATAAATGTCATAATTCCACATGCTCACATGAAAT
>SNQJ01S0007531.1:184368-202045 GCA_010110895.2 Picea sitchensis | reverse complement strand
GGGATGTAGACACCTCCATGTTCCTCAGAACAGTCGCCAGCCCTGAGACCTTAAATGGTTAAAGACGATGGGAAACCGGGCTTGAGCGTTGCTTATGTGTCTTGGAGGTCCTAACCTTGCAGGGTAGGATGGGTGGGAGGTCAGTCGTATTTATCAGTCAGTTTTATTGTCGTTTGATCTGCATTTATGCTTGTGGTTACGTATCATGCGTCCTGGTCATATTCTTATGTTCATCCTAGTTGCGTCGCATCGTCATCAGGTGGCGGCGCAGAATCGAGTAGACTGTAGTTGTCTCCTTGTACATACACACACACACACTTCAAAAAAAATAAATAAATTTTGCACCTATCTCTAGAATGGTTGTCGTAACGAGTCGGATCGTTACATAAATTTACAATTATTCTCTTGGATGGGATTCAACCTTATCACTAAATTAAGGATCAACAACCTTATTTTCTTTGTTTTCTTATGGATTTAAGTGGATCATGTTGATGGAATCACATTCCTTATTGATGATTCATTTAGTGTGTATTAGGTTAGTTGTCTATTTTGTCCATATGCTAGAGTACTTTGTTTTCTTAGATTGAAAATTTTGTAAATTGGGTGTGTTGAATATTTTCTTTCATTTTCTCTATTTTTTGTCCTCCCCCTAAGGTCTTAGTGCTTTGAAGAATAAGTTTGGGATAGTAATTTAAAATTCCATGTTACACTTCACATTCATAGAGTCAATGACCTTTTCTTCGTGTATCATGATGCACTCATTGCATTTGAATGTTGTTGCGTTCCTGTGACATTAGAAGTTTGCAAAGAATCTATGTTGAATATTGTGTTTCATTATGTGTATTTTTTATCTCCTTGTTCAATAAGGATAGGAGATGCAAAAGTGCTTGCGAACTTGTCCTTGGAGGTTTTCTTGCATATAATGTATGTGAAGTTAATAATATACTTTATAAATGACTTTTATGGTGAAATGTTTTCTCAATGTGTTATTAGCACTAGAGCTAAATATGCTTCTTCATATATATGTAATAATGTTCGGTGGGACTTTAATACCTTGTTTCATGTTAGGTGTTGCAATGTCAGAGAGTTCTTGATCAATTGTTTGTTGGGCACTCAACATTTCTATTCTCATGGATTTATTGGATTCTTGTTTACATGTACAATAATTGGCATTGTAGAGAGAAAGTTTGGTATTATTTATGGTTTTGTGTATTATTTGATTGGTATGATAACAAATGTACTTTCGCTTTTAGTATTTTTGAGTTTTCCCACTTACTCCAAGTTCTTGGTTTCAACCAAGGCTTCATATCTAAATTTAATTTTTACATATTTATCTAAATTGTTAAGATACTTTCTAAATAAATTTAAACAACTTTTATAGAAAATGTTTGGTCTATTTTTTTTTTAAGTCTATATATGTTTCTTTAGATCTGTGGAATAGTGTTTAATTTCTTTCATCATTTTTGTTGGTTATTTATCCTCTTTGAACTAAACGTTTGTATTCTCAAAAGTTTATTGGATTCTTGTTTGTATTTGTCAATAGTTCTAATTTTGTGCATTCATTGTTGCTTTATACAATAACAACTATATTTCCCCCTTTGTTATTATTGTACAATTTTTCTTATTCTAAATCCTAATACTTTGAATTGATACCCAATCCCTTCTACTTCAAGCACCAAATTTGTCTTATCAACAAGCCACACCTAATTAAATTCCATTTAAATGTTATTTAAAAATCCAACTATTTTTCAAAAATACAATTCTAGCCCAAAACTTTAGCATCATATTAGGTTTTAATTCCCTATCCTCCTTTTCACATATGGGTTTAATTGTTCATTCGACACATGAACATTTCATAAGTTGCTTATGTTTTTTTATATATGCAAACTAACCAATGTTTTTTAAAGTTATTATTTGGAATGTTCTTGAACTTGATCATTTGCTTAAGGCTCAATATTATTCTTACTTTTTCTTTTTCTATGGATTTAAGTGCACAAAAGTATTGGACTTCCATGCCCTACTAATGATGCATTTAGTTCTTTTTAGGTTTAGTGTTGAAGATTTCTAGGCTTGTAATTGGAAACTGCATGTTATGCTTTACATCCATGCATGGATTCAATGATCTTTTTTTCTCATGCTATGTTGCACTCATTGTGTTCAAATGTTGTTGTGTGTTTAAACTACTTTCTAGATTGTTGTGTTCCCCTTGCATCAAAATTTTATATAATAGCTATATTGAATAGTTTATTTCATTGTATGTATTTTTAGTTTTTTATTTTGTTTAATAGATGGTTTGATAATAAGTAATCGTGAACTTGCCCTTGATAGAATGTATATTATAGGTAATAGTATATTTTGTAAACCATTTATCTAGTGAAATGATTAGTCAATCTATCATTAATAGTTGAACTAAATATAACAGTTGAGCTAAATATATTTCTTTAAATTCTTGAAAATATAAAAACAAATTTGCAAACATAAAAACAATCTTAAAGGAATTTTGGAGAAATATAGTAAGATTTCTTTAAAAATAAATGGAAAAATCAAATTTAAAAAAAAAATTATTTTGAAATCTTTTCTTTTTTCTTAAATTTAAGGTGATTTTGTAAAATGGACATGTCAATTCTTTATAAAACTAATTGTACAAAAAAAATGAACATGTTCAAAGAGTAAACGAAATTATATGTAATAAAAAAATGTTCACTCTAAAAAGTGTTATTCATGCAAAATAATATAAAAATTTGTGGAATATTAGAAACAATATGCAATTTAACAATAATATTAGGAAATTTAAGGGAATGTTCACTAAATGTCTTTTAAATTATATGAAAAATTTCAAGTGTATAAGAAATCTTACTTTTTCTTTTATTTTTTCTAAGTTTTTTCACTTTTATAAAAAAAATATATGTTAATTTAAAAAAAAAATGAAATTATAAAATATTTTAAACATATTTAACATAAATAAAATTTATGTGTTTAAAAAAAATTAAGTACTAATTAAAAATATACCATAAATTTTATGAAATAAAAATAAATATACGATCTCTATTTAATTACTTTATATTTCAACTTAGAATGGTTTTCAATTCCAAAACAAATTATTATATAATAATAAATAAATTTCAACATGTAAATAAATTAATATATTTAAAAGCATATTTTGCTAACATTTAAGTGAGAAGAAAACGACATTCTATTTACACAAACTCATAATATTAATAATTAATTAATACCAATATTTATGATTAATAAAACGTAAAAAATCAAATCAAACATTGCACATAATGGCATAAAAAACAAACTTGACATCTATATTAACAATAAACTTAACAACTATGACATAGGGGTGTAGGTTTTTTTCAACACAACTTGAGGATAAATTTTGCTCATGAACTAATTTTTCATGGATTTTTCAAAAACGAGATTTGCTATTTTAAAAATGGTTCGCCCAAATTTTATAGGATAAAATTATTTTACCTTAAAAATCGCCAAAATTTTATAAAAACTATATAAAATACTTAGAAATTTGAATATTTTTACAAAAATATCTCCAAATATTTATAGTTGACATATCAAGGATTAGTAAAATTCGCCAAGGTTTCTACATTTTAAAATAAATTTCCATCCTCAAAATCATCCCTTCTAGCAAGCCCATGATTAGAATGAATTGACATGCTTATGCATTTTTGGTTTTCTGTGTTATGTTTCCATAGTCCCTTTGATGAATGTGATATGTTGTGCTCTTCAACAAGGTTAGTTTATCAAGTTTATTGTGTATGTTCTTTTAGTTTTGTAGCATTTGTGATTTTTAATTATATACAAAATGTTGTGACTAATGAACTTATATTGTTTGTTGTTAATTGTGATGCATTCAAGTTATGATATAATTATGGTATACACAACCTTATTTTTTTTTGGAAATAAAGAAAGCCAAAATACAATTTAATGTGTCTTTCCTTCACCTGTGCCATGGCACTAATGCATCAAAATTTTGTGCTCCCTGGTGAAATACAATTTTCTAATTTTAGAGTTGTTATGTGCGATGGGATTGGTCACGATGTTTGGCTTAAGGTTTAATAATATTCTGGTGTTTTCTTTTTGTCGGCTTGAAGTGTAGTAAGATGATGGAATTGTGTGCTTTACTAACGATGCATTTAGTGTTTGATATGTTTGTTATATATATTTTTTGTATTTTGGAGTGATTTATTTTCTTCCATGATGCCAATGTATTGATTTCATGTGCATGATTTTTAAGATTTGTAGCATATGTGATTTTTAATGATAATAAAAAAGGGTGCGGATAATGATCTTATTTTGTTTATCGTTGTTTATGATATGTGTGGGTCATGGATAGCAAGCTATACACAAATTTTGTTTCTTATCATTTTTGCAACAACAAGAAATCCAAAATAAAATTTAAGGTGCCCCTCTTTCACTTGTGTCATGGTGCTAGTGTGTTAAAATTTCGCACTCCCTAGAGGAATTTGTTTTTATAATTTTAGAGATATTATGTCGGATGGGCTTGGGCTTGATCCTTGACTTCATGTTCAAAAATGTCCTTTTCTTCACTTTTTGTGGCTCTAAATGCACTGAGCTAATGGAACTGTGTGTCGTATTGATGATGCATTCAATGCCTACTAGGTTTGTTGTATGTTTTATCTATGTTCTAGAGTGCTTTGTTATGTGTATTGAAAATTTTATAAATTGGTTACATTGAATCTTTTCTTTCATTTTCTCTATTTTTTTCTCCTCTGTAAAATATTAGTGTTTTGAAGAATAACTTTGACCATGTAATTGGACAATGGAAAGTTGTTATGTTATACTTTATAGATAAATTTAAGGGTGAAATTCTTTGCCAATATATTATTAACACTAGAACTAGATATGTGTTTACAATTTTAGAGACAAATTATGTTATACCAATGAATTGTGCTTTTATAAATTTACAATTATTCTCTTGGATGGGATTCAACCTTATCACTAACTTAAGGATCAACAACCTTCTTTTCTTTGTTTTCTTATGGATTTAAGTGGATCATGTTGATGGAATCACATTCCCTATTGATGATTCATTTAGTGCGTATTAGGTTAGTTGTCTATTTTGTCCATATGCTAGAGTACTTTGTTTTCTTAGATTGAAAATTTTGTAAATTGGGTGTGTTGAATATTTTCTTTCATTTTCTCTATTTTTTGTCCTCCCCCCTAAGTTCTTAGTTCTTTGAAGAATAGGTTTGGGATAGTAATTGAAAATTCCATGTTACGCTTCACATCCATAGAGTCAATGACCTTTTCTTCATGTATCATGATGCACTCATTGCATTTGAATGTTGTTGTGTTCCTACGACATTAGAAGTTTTCAAAGAATCTATGTTGAATATTGTGTTTCATTATGTGTATTATTTATCTCCTTGTTCAATAAGGATATGAGATGCAAAAGTGCTTGCGAACTTGTCCTTGGAGGTTTTCTTGCATAGAATGTATGTGAAGTTAATAGTATACTTTATAAATGACTTTTATGGTGAAATGTTTTCTCAATGTGTTATTAGCACTAGAACTAAATATGCTTCTTCATATATATATATATATATATATATATAATGTTTGGTGGGACTTTAATACCTTGTTTCATGTTAGGTGTTGCAATGTCAAAGAGTTCTTGATTAATTGTTTGTTGGGCACTCAACATTTCTATTCTCATGGATTTATTGGATTCTTGTTTACATGTACAATAATTGGCGTTGTAGAGAGAGTTTGGTATTATTTATGGTTTTGTGTATTATTTGATTGGTATGATAACACATGTACTTTCTCTTTTAGTATTTTTGAGTTTTCCCACTTACTCCAAGTTCTTGGTTTCAACCAAGGCTTCATATCTAAATTTAATTTTTACATATTTATATAAATTGTTAAGATACTTTTGAAATGAATTTAAATAACTTTTATAGAAAATGTTTGGTCCATTTTTTTTTAAGTCTATATATGTTTCTTTAGATCTGTGGAATAGTGCTTAATTTCTTTCATCATTGTTGTTGGTTATTTATCCTTTTTGAACTAAACATTTGTATTCTCAAAAGTTTATTGGATTCTTGTTTATATTTGTCAATAGTTCTAATTTTGTGCATTCATTGTTGCTTTGTACATTGACAATTATATTTTTCCCTTTGTTATTATTGCACAATTTTTCTTATTCTAAATCCTAATACTTTGAATTGATACCTAATCCCTTCTACTTCAAGCACCAAATTTATCTTATCAACAAGCCGCACCTAATTAAATTCCATTTAAATGTTATTTAAAAATCCAACTATTTTTCAAAAATACAATTCTAACTCAAAACTTTAACATCATATTAGGTTTTAATTCCCTATCCTCCTTTTCACATATGGGTTTAATTGTTCATTCGACACATGAACATTTCAGAAGTTGCTTATGTTTTTTTATATATGCAAACTAACCAATGTTTTTTAAAGTTATTATTTGGAATGTTCTTGAACTTGATCATTTGCTTAAGGCTCAATAATATTCTTACATTTTCTTTTTCTATGGATTTAAGTGCATAAAAGTATTGGAATTCCATGCCCTACTAATGATGCATTTAGTTCTTTTTAGGTTTAGTGTTGAAGATTTCCATGTTATGCTTTACATCCATGCATGGATTCAATGACCTTTTTTTCTCATGCTATGTTGCACTCATTGTGTTCAAATGTTATTGTGTGTTTAAACTACTTTCTAGATTGTTGTGTTCCCCTTGCATCAAAATTTTATATATTAGTTATATTGAATAGTTTATTTCATTGTATGTATTTTTAGTTTTATTTTTGGTTAATAGATGGTTTGATAATAAGTAATTGTGAATTTACCCTTGATAGAATGTATGTTATAGGTAATAGTATATTTTGTAAACAATTTATATAATGAAATGATTAGTCAATCTATCATTAATAGTTGAACTAAATATAATAGTTGAGCTAAATATATTTCTTTAAATTATTGAAAATATAGGAACAAGTTTGCAAACATAACAACAATCTTAAAGGAATTTTGAGGAAATATAATAAGATTTCCTTAAAAATAAATGGAAAAATCAAACAATCTTAAAGGAATTTTGGGGAAATATAGTAATATTTTCTTAAAAATAAATGGAAAAATCAAATTTTTAAGAAAAATTATTTTGGAATCTTTTTTTTTTTTCTTAAATTTAAGGTGATTTTGTAAAATGGACATGTCAATTCTTTATAAAACTAATTGTACAAAAGGAAATGAACATGTTCAAAGAATAAATGAAATTATATGTAATAAAAAAAATGCTCACTCTAAAAAGTGTTATTCTTACAAAATAATATAAAAATTTGTGGAATATTAGAAACAATATGCAAAATTTATCAATAATATTAGGAAATTTAAGGAAATGTTCACTAAATGTCTTTTAAATTATATGAAAAATGTCAAATGTGTAAGAAATCTTATTTTGTTTTTTATTTTCTCTAAGTTTTTTCACTTTTATAAAAAAAAATACATGTTAATTAAAAAAAAAAGAAATTATAAAATATTTTAAACATATTTAACATAAATAAAATTTATATATTTTCTCTAAGTTTTTGCACTTTTATAAAAATATATATGATAATTTTTCTTAAAAATGAAATTATAAAATATTTTAAACATATTTAACATAAATAAAGTTTATGTATTTAAAAAATTTTAAGTACTAATTTAAAAACATACCACAAATTTTATGAAATAAAAAATAAATATACGATCTCTATTTAATTATTTTATATTTCAACTTAGAATGGTTTTGAATTCCAAAACAAATTATTATATAATAATGACTAAATTTCAACATGTAAATAAATTAATATATTTAAAAACATATTTTGCTAACATTTAAGTGAGAAGAAAACGCCATTCTATTTACACAAACTCATAATATTAATAATTAATTAATAAAAATATTTATGATTAATTATTAATAAAAATATTTATGACTAATAAGACGTAAAAAATCAAATCAAAACATTGCACATAATGGCATAAAAAACAAACTTGACATCTATATTAGCAATAAACCTCCATAGGGGTGTAGGCTCTTTTCAACACAACTTGAGGCTCCCTCAACGAATTAAAAACTATACACTCCCCCAAAACCACAACGAAGAAGATCAACGACCCCGCATGGGATGGGACGTTCACTGGCTGTATTAGTAAGGGACATTTTTTGATTTTAAGGTTTTCAAAATAATTAATTTTTTTTATTTTTTTATTTGAAGTTTTTTAAAATAGTTTTATATTTTGTTTTTTGGTTATAGTTAAAATTTGTTGTTTAATTGGTCGAAAAGAGAATTTGTTGTTGATTTAGAAGGTTTTGTTTTTACATTAAAAGTATAAAAAATCAACATCCGAAAATATGAGTATTAAAGTCATTGAGAAGATGGTTCCACCTAAATTAAAAATCAAAATACAAAAATGAGTATTAAAATCATTGAAAAGATGGTTACAAATGACGATCCAAATTATATAATGAAAAAAACATTTGTTTTTCCATTATTTGTTTAAATAAAAGAAAAATAATAAAAATAATATTTGAACATATTAACAACCATCAATAATGTAAAAAAAATGATAGTTTAGAAGTTAGAAATGTTTTGAACAACTCAGTATCATAAGTCGTCTATTTCATCCCAAGAATCTAAAACAAAACCATTAATTTACCGGGTTAATTTTAATAATTTTTTTTTTTAAATATTCAAAAATATTAAAAGTAATAAAATGTAGTTTATTACAAATATGTACAAAAATTAAACGACGGGTCTGCGAAAACTGAAAACTAGACCCAAAACCTTATCAAGGCCCATAAAGAAATCATAGTATCATCAAGGTAACATCGAGAGCCCAAGATACATGGCCATAACTACTAAAACCAAAGCCTATCTCTCTACGCACAAGATAAAGATGGAAAAATAGAGTTCATCATAGAATGAGCCTACACCTCTGAACATAAACCAAAACAAGAAGATATAAAAGAAGGGGATCTGATCCTAACGACCTAGTTCTTTATTCACCTAGGGGACGCATCTCGAAGTAGGAATTCTTTCGTGCAACATCTGAATCCCCTCATCCTGGTTGTCATCCACCATTATGGGACAGTTGAACCAACCTAGTGGACTTTGTTCCACTGACCCATTCTCTCGTTGCTCCCGTTGTTGGCCTCACTAGGTGAACCAGAGCTTAATTCTATGCTGAAATATACAAAAGAGCTCAAAATTTTCCTCCAGAATATGGATGGCATGCAGAATCTCAACATGGTCTCTCTTGATCTTGTGAAGGGATTGACTAACTATTGCCTTTACCATCCAGTAAGTTTCCAACACCCTGAAGTATCTAGTATCCTGGGTTCTGGCACATACTGGGTCAACCACCCAATTTGAATCTATAGTTATAATCTCAGTCCCTTTGGTATCCTTGCATTGATCTTTGACTAAGTTTTCTAGAGCTTCGACGGTTTGGATTTCCTCATTTGAGTAGATTTCCCAGTACCGAGCCTTTGTAGCAACACCATCTCTCTATACATGCATTGGGAGAGTATGGTGTCTCAATGAAGAGGCTTCTTTATCGTGACAACCTACAAAATGACCTTTTCCCTTCTTCTTCCAATGGCGATCCATCTTCATTCCAATACTCTCTATGTGCCTAGTTTCGCGGTGAGTGTTGAGGGGATGTGGGGAATTCCTTGACATAGAGAGCTCTACTCCAATGCTAAGTACCCTTCTTCCTATGTTAACGACTACTTCATCCACATAAATTGGATTGATATAGGTCGCATTATAGATATAATCTCCCCACATGCAGTTCGAAGATCTCTCCATTATGCTCCCATATATCTGCAATCCATTTAGCCCTATCCTGTCACCACTGTAGCTTACCTAAGCTTGAAATCGGTCCTTTGCCTGAATTGAGAATAAATGTGTAATACCTATCTTGGGAGGAAACCTTCTCTTCCTAGGATTGAACATAATGTGTTCCTTTACTCGACATCCTTCGCCACCTCTCAACCTAAAACCTTTCATGTCACTCGACATGCAATGTACCTCCCCCTTCTCCATGCATGACATCCCTGGGCCACATGTCCTCTATGCATGCCTCGAGCATCATATTCCTTGCAGGTGATGTTGTCATCTCATCAGGTGTCCATAACCTCCCTTCAACCAAATCCATCCAGCAACAGTGCTCTAGCCGGTCTCATACCCCATCTGTCAATGGGTCCCCCTTCCACTAAATTTGGTCTTGACTGTGCAACATGACACCAACATTAACCATGTAATCAACCATAGAATTAGCCTTCCTACAAACCATCTTGGGGATGATGGCTTCCATATACTTCACAATGCGACCTATCTTGGCTAAACCATGACTTCATCTCCAATGACTCAAAACTCAATCAGGAGGAACCCCATTCAATATTTTCCTTAGAGATGAGAGACGAACCTGTGAGTTTCCTTCCACCAACATAGCATGAAATCCATGCTTCTGCACAATCGATAGTCCTTGGAGAAGGCCAACCATTTCCACCGTGTTGTTTTTTGTGGTTCCCAGGTTGGAAGCATACAACAATATCCCTTCTCCCTTATGATCTTGGAAGACCCCTTCCACCCACGTAGTGCCCAAGTTTCCCTTGGAAGAGCCATCGAAATTCAGTTTGAGGAACCCCTATCGGGGGGGAACCCACTACTCTCTGATGTATGGCTGAGAAGGATTATTTCCTATCTACCTCGACTTCACATAAGGTTCAAAATTCCAGTTTTTGAAGATATGCATCTTGTGCACTTCCATCTTTAAGTCCCGGGTCGACCAAGAAGCAGTTGCAATGGAATCCTTGATATTGAAGTTGATGATTTCCTAGACTTGGGCACCACTAAGGAGTTTTTCTTTAAAAATATGTCTATTCCTTTCTTTCCAAAAATTCCATATGAGGAAACTCGAGAATGTCTCCCAAGCTCTGTTTAGAATAGGGTTAATGAAAAGGTTGTTTCTCATTTTCTCTATAGTTTCTGGGATATACTGACTTTGAAGGTTTGTTTTTCTAGATAAGACAATGAATCTGTCCCAAAGATGGCCTGCGAACATGTATCATCCCAATAAGTGGTCCATAGGTTTCCCTGCTTCTGAGTAGAGGACACACCTAGAGGGCCCTGAAAAACCTCTACGGAGTCGGTTCTCCTAGGTCATAATCTTCCTGTTAGCCAACAACTAAAGGAACACAAACATCTTGAGCCAGATGGTCGGATTCCATACTTTATCCCATATAGGTCGTCATTGGTCTTCCCTTATGCCCATTACTGATATGTAGTCTTCTTTCACTCATAAGTTATCATCCCCTATTCTTCCACATCTAATGATATCTTCTCCTTCTTGAATTTCAAGATGTCATTCTAGCATAATCGTCTTCATTATTCTTCTTATGTGCTCCATCCACTGAATCAGCCAATCCTCCAAAGGTTTCAAGATTCATTCATAAGGGTTTGTCCTTTTTTGATTGTTTTTCCATTACTAGTACAACTTCAACCACCCTGATTGTTCCATAGTCTTTATAAGGTCCTGTAGCTACTCCATGTTCCCCAAGATGGGAAGCTGATCCCAAACATTCTCCTAGAAAATGGTATAACACCCATTATGCTCTTCCTAGAAACATTATTGTTGAACCAATGTATGGTTGCGCCAGACATTGTTCCATATTATGGACCCTAGCATGTCCATGTCTGCTCGAATCAAGTCTTCTCAAGGAATCTTGGGGGCATATTTATTTTTCCATAGCTTCTCCTATATGGAATTAGGGGTTTTCACCCATATCCACCATAGTTTCGTAGCTAAGGGTTGGCTTATCTCTTGATACTCCTTAAGACCTACCCCTCCCATGTCCTTGGGTTTGTAGAGGTTTTCCCAGGCCATAAGCTCCCATTTTTTTTCCTTTGTTTCTCCCCCCCGTAGGAACATTCGTTGCAACATCCCGATATTGTTGATAAATTTCTTGGGGGATGCTAGGAGAAAAAAGAGGTACAAGGGAAGGGATGAAAGGAAAAAATTGACCAAGAGGATCCTATTTGGGAGGGACGAACATAAATGGGTTTAGCTGGTGAGTTTCACTTCCAGTTTGGCTATGGTTTCTTCCCATGAGGGTTTGTGGAGGGAATTGGCTAGGAGCCCCCCCCCAAGCATTTAGTTGGGAGAGAGGAAGGTTGGAAGCACAGAAGGACAACAAGGTTTCTTTGGACCAGTAAGGGGGTGTTAAAGAAGAAGATATGGGATTTTTCTTGATTGATGATGGTGCTTGATTCCTGGTTAAAGATATCTAAAACCCTTTTGAATGCCTGATATTTTTTCACCATGGGTATACCTAATAATAAGGTATCATCCATGAATTTAAGATGGGATAGGGCCTCCTCCATGGAATGCATATTAATCCCTTTGATATATCTTTTCCTTTTAGCTTGGGAGAGGTCGCAGCCAAGGCCTTCAACCATAATGATATAGAGGAAAGGGGCCAAAGGGTCCCCTTAACAAAGCCCCCTCGAAGGGTTGAAGGGTTTTGAGGGAGACCCATTCACTAAAATGGAAAATAAGGTTGAATATACTACGTTTAAGATCCATTCTATCCAATCCATCCTAAATCTGAAAGCTAGCAACATTTGTCTTAATAAGTTCTAGTTCATGATCATAGTATTTAGACATATCTAATTTCATCAACATCCCAAATGTTTTTGAAACCCTGAGGGAATGGTTCGTCTCATAAGATACTACAATCCCATCCAATATTTTCCTACGTTCCATGAAACCCCCCTTCTCCTGCAATATGATGTTAGGAAGCATAGGATTAATCCTAGAAGAAATTAATTTAGAAACATTTTTATAAATGACATTACATAGAGAGATAGGTCTAAATTTATCTACAGAGTTGGTTCCTTTGATCTTTTGGATTAAAATCATGAAGGTAGCACTGAAATCCTGGAGGATGGACTTGGAAATCCGAGATTCCTCCACCACTTCCCATATATCCCTTCCTAGAATCGACCATCTAGATTGAAAAAAATCAATAGTGAATCCATTAGGGATGGGGGATTTCCTAGGAGCCATATTCTTCACAATACCTTCCACTTCTTCTAAGTATGTTGGTCTCATCAAATTGTAGTTCTGTTCAGGGGAAACCAATTGGGGGATGGCTTTGGATATTTTGGTGATAACTTCTTATGTATTGACATTAGGTTCATAGAGGAGATGTTGATAATAATTCGTTAACTCTTCCTCAATGTCCTCTTGTTTCTCTTTGATGCTTCCTTCCTTTGTTTTGATGGAGGTTATTCAATTACGACTTCTTCTTTGAAGCATATATTTTTGGAAGAATTTGGAATTATTATCCCCTTCTCTAAGCCATTGGATTTTGTATTTTTGCTTCCATAGTGTTTCCTCCTGAAGTTCTTTTTTGTGAAGATATAGGTTTATTTATTCTTCCTCGGTACTAATTTCCTTCAAATGGAGCTCGTGGATCGCTTTATTTTTTATCTCTTCTATTTCTTGTTCGAATTTTATTTTTTCTTCAAAAATATTGTTGAAAACCTCTTTGTTCCATTTCCTGATACCTTGGTGGACATACTTGAGCCTCTACTAGAACTGGTACATCTTAGTTTTATAAAGTTAGTTTATACCTCTCCACTAGACAGTTAGGTTATGTAGGACATCTAGATGTTCTAGCCAAAATTTCTTGAACCAAAAAGGTTTTGGTCCCTATTGCAAGACCTATTTCCATTCCAAGGCTATGGGCCAATTATACAAACTATAGTGTGAGAGGATATATGTTGAAAGGGACTTCTTAGACTAGAATAAAGTTTCAAAGATCAAGAAACGATCTAGGTGGAACACTATCCTATGATCATTTCCTCTTTTATTGTTCCAAGTGAATAAACCATTCTTGGTTGGGATGTCTATTAGTTGGATTCTCTCTATGAGTTCTCGAAACTTAATGTTCTCTGGGTCTAGTATTCAAATACCTCCCTTGTTTTCTAAGAGGGATTTGATCATGTTTAATTACCCCCCACTACCCAAATTTGATTTTGCAAAGTGATTCTTACAAATTTAATTCATCTAGGAAGCTCCTCTTGAGGCTAGGGGTCTAGGGTCCGTATGCATTTGAAATATGCTTCATTTCCCTTATACCCTTGGCATTAAATTTTAGGGTGAGCATATGATGCCTGACAGTGTGATTCTCCATATCCATATAATCTGGATCCCATAGGGTGGCTACACCTCCTGAGGCACCTTCAAGTTCGAACCACTTTGCTTCACATCCTGGCCAGATTTTCTGAGAAATTCTTTTCATTGTTTTGGTATCACACTTGGTTTCTTGGATCATCACTATGTTAGCCTTTTCCCGATTGATTCCTTTTTTTTTAACATTCTTTGTTTTGTGTTATGAACCAATGCCTTAAAAATGATAAAAATTCAAACAATTATAGTCCTCTTTGAGGGGGAAACCTCCTTTTACAATATATCCAATTCAAAATACAATGTGATATGAGATAAGATGATCCTAAGACTAGGTTTCCTTGGTGNTATATAGGAGACAAAAGGTACAAATATAATGAAAGGGTGCGATGAAGGGGTTCAAAGCCTACATGTAAATATAACACAATAAATGTAATAATTGGAGAAGAAAAACCCTAGGATCAATGTGCTCTCATACCAAATGTTATGAACCAATGCCTTAAAAATGATAAAAATTCAAAGAATTGCAGTCCACTTTGACGGGGAAACCTCCTTTTACAACATATCCAATTCAGAATACAATATGAGATGAGATAAGATGATATTAAGGCTATGTCTCCTTGGTATATATATAGTAGATAAAGGCTACAAATATAATGAAAGGGTGTGATGAAGGGGTTCATTGCCTACATGTAAACATAACACAAGTAATATAATAATTCAATCAAGGACTTAATAAGGGTTTTATACCTAACATGGGGGCTTTGTCTAGGGATTAACATTTTGACAGGGCATTCATACCTCTAATATTCCATGATGTGATATTCATATTTAACATTTTGGTTGGGAGGGAAAGTAGTTATTCAAAAGGTAGACTACTTGGCATGAATCAACCATTAAGGCGCCTATTTATTTGATTTTAGGTCTGTGAGGTTTCCTCCATTTATTTTTTTCCTCTCCAGGGCTCTTCTTTAGGACTTGATGGGGTTGGATTTTATTTCCATATTTCCTGTGGCAATTGATGATGTTCCTTGGGTATTACCTATGAATTTACCCTTTACCATGTCCCTCTATAGTTTCCTGAGTTGATATATCGAGAGGTTATTAATATTCTGGTCTCCATGAGCCTCTTGTAGAGTTGGAAAGACAACTACAATTTCCTCAAGATCCATATCCTGGGTCATGTCTGCCTCTGACTCCTCCTCTAAATCTAATCCTGAACCTTGGTTGTCAATCATCACTACTTCTCCTCCTACCCTATGTTATTTCCCTAGGTATTCATCTATTCTTCGTTTCTTGGATAGTCCTCCCATGTTTCTTTCCATTTCTTAATTTACTCCTTTTGAGTCTTTGGTTTCTTTGCGACAAGAGGCTCACTTGGTTCCTCTTATAGGAATAGGAAGCTATTAGTTGTGTTCCTTGCCTCAGGAACAATTGGTTGTTTGAGTCGGTGTCTTCTGGCCTTTCTCTTGCTTGGGATTTTGGTGAATCCCTTTGGATCTGTCTCATCATTAGCTGTATTTGAGGGATTAGGAGGGTTTAGGGGGGAATCCCTAAAAATATGGCCATGGACATGGAATTTTCTACATCAAAAGGGAATATGCTCATAATCTAGGAGTTGAGTCCATTCCTCATCCTGGTATGACACTACTATCGACTCTGAGAGGGATCCTCCTACATTCATATAAACACATATTCTAGAATCAGAGATATACCTTTCCATATTTGTTACTTTTGAAATCTTGACAAAGGAGCCTAATGTGTTTCCTATACCTTCGAGGATCTCAGGGTCCTATAATTCCTCGGGTAGAGAGTACATTCAGATCCAAACAGGGGTCATTGTAAAGTATTCTTTCCTTGGAGTCAACCTCTCCATCCAAAATCGCATATGCATCTCGACCGAGTTGAATAAGTAGGGGCCTTCTTCAAAAACTTTGTCTCGATCTATGGGTTTTGAGAAGTCCATTGTGAGAAAACCTTTTGACCCTAATTATAGGTCAATTTGTCCATTTACTTTCCATCTAGACTTCATCCAGAATTGTAGATATTTATTGGAGGGATAACTTCCCATAAATTTCCCTATTAAGGCATGATCCTTCATCCATTCAATATAATTCCAAATTCCGAATGAGGTGACCTTGTACTTGGGATTTTCACTTGTCTTAGCCAAGTAATCATTCCACAACCGCTTTTTATTATTGCCCTTATTTGTCTCTTTTCCTCCCTTGGTCTAAGTATTTATTTTCCCATTTCCAACCCCACTCATCTCCACATCTTCTCCCCTTCTCTTGGGGGTCCCTTTAACAACGTATTTGAAGGACTTTTTGATTGCATGTGACGGACCTTCCTCAGGAACTGGGCTTGTCTTTGGATATGACATCCTTGCTGTAAGAAAAAACTTCTATATTCTTTCCTCTATGTACTCTCCCCTTGACAGAGAGCCAAAAAATTCTCTCACGCATAAAACCCTAGGTACTCAACTTGCGCCTTTAGCCTCCATCGCTCCTCCTCAATCCTTAAAATGTTAACTTTTATTAAAACATAATTTACAAATTTAAAAAATGGATATTTCAATTAACATGTATATGTTAATCAATAAAAAAATTATTAATATGAATTTATTAAAAAAATGATCATTTTGAAGTTAACAAAATGTTTTAAAATAACTCATAACTAAAACAATTTTTTATTTTATTCAATTTTAAAAGAATATCAAAGAATTTGAAATGATAATTTTGCAAAAATTTTCCCATATACATAACCATGTTTCTTATATATATATTACTTAGCATGATTTTTATACCTTGTTTCATAGAAGTTACAACAAATTGTTTTTATACCTTATTTCATAGAAGTTACAAAGTGTTAGTAGGAGAGTTGTTGACAAATTATCAATTGGACATTCAATTTTTGTATTTGCATTCATGTTCATATTAGAATCTAGTTCACATATATAACAAGCATTGCATGGAAACATAGTCCCTGTCGGGTTGGAATGAGAATAAATGCACAGGGATGGGGGAATAATTAATGGAAGAAAATAGAAACTGCAGCGGAGATGTGGAAAGCAACATGAAGCACAACTGGTATCCATGCAGTAAATGACATGTGAATCCTAGAGCAATTCTGGAATTGAAACCATTTAGTTTTTGAAAGTATTTTTATTCTAATTATACTGTGTTTTGCATAATCCATCTTGTTTTTATTTTTACCAGTAGTTTGACTTGCCATGTTCGAAATTTCTGTTCCGTTTTATCTCTTCAATGTATTTATGAAATTTATTCATAATGATTTCTGTATACTTCCAACTGGTTAGAGTTAAGTACAATTTTCATAGTCACTTCTTTATATAGATCATCTGGCTTGTGTTTCTCTATATGTGTTAGGATAAATAAAGTTATATGCGATGGAAAATATATATATA
>SNQJ01S0007531.1:161332-180187 GCA_010110895.2 Picea sitchensis | reverse complement strand
TATAATGTTTTTGTAAACAAGTGCGAAGGTGGCAGGGAGGGGGAAGAGAAAGTAAGGAATGACCAAGTATGAAAAGTGGTCGGACGGGCTTCAAAATAGGGTTACAAGGGATACTCAGCAGAGGTGAGGGCCCGAGGATCAAATTGTATGTCTCAGAAATTTTGAGTGCAAAATGCATAAAATGGAGGAGGGCATGATGGGGCAGTTTAGTGGTCAGTTTGTATATCACGGAATTTTGGGTGTTGTTTGCAGGTCGCAAAAAAATGGAAGCACAATCTTGATCTCGCCTGTCCAAGAACCCACAATAAAAAAAGTGGCTAAGTATGGAATAGGGAAACAATCAATCAGACTCATTTTCACTAATATATTGAAATTTGTAATAGATATCCCATTACCTGGAAAGATATTTTCTGCATGTTTCTAGACAAGTTGTGTAGGGATAGTCAGTGTGATTGTCTCCTTGAGGCATTTACTCATTAATGACAATATTTACGGTTGTTGCATGGTGATTTGTTAGCATTAAACCGTAGTTATTGCATACTTGGAAAGAAGTACGAAGGTGGCAGACACATGTAACAACGATTAGGAATTGGATATTTTGTGAACCTGCCAACTCGACGATTTGCGAAAGAGATTCCAAGAAATGGCCAATTATGAAGACAGACAGACGAGCTTCAAAATAGGGTGAAAAGGGTTCCCCAGGAGATGTTATGACCCAACGGTCAAATTGTATGTCTCCAAACTTTTGAGTGAAAAATGTGTAACACAAAAAAGGGGATGATGTGGGAGTTTGACAGTCAATTTGTATATCGTGAAATCCTGGATGTTGTTTGTAGGTCACAGAACAATGGAAGTGCAATCTAGAGGCCTCCTTTGGAATCCGCGATAAAAAAATGTGGCTAGGTATGGAATGGGGAAGCGGTCGGTTGGAGTCATGATATAAAAGCATGAGTGCAAATGTGAACCCGTGAGTCTACCAACCCATGGAGTTAGACATTTTTAAAAAAATGACTAAGTAACCAGAAAGAGAAAGTAGAGGGGAAAAAGAAACGAGAATTTGGTTAAGTATAGAAGAGGGAAAAGAAGGGCTAATATATTGAAATTTGTAATAGATATCCCATTACTTGGAAAGATCTTTTTTGCATGTTTTTGGACAAGTTGTATAGGGATAGTGAGTGTGACTATCTCCTCGAGCCCTTTTCTCATTAATGACAATATTTATGGTTTCTTCATGATTCGTTATTAGCATTAAACCTAAGTTATTTCATACTTGGAAAGAAGTGCGAAGGTGGAGGGCACAGGAAACAACGACTAGGAATTGGATATTTCCTGAACCCACCAACCTGACAATCCGTGAAAGAGATTCTGAGAAATGTCCAAGTATGGAAAGTGGCCGGACAGGCTTCAAAATAGGTTGACAAGGGTTCCACAGGAGACGTGAGGCACCGAAGGGAAAATCATATGTCTTAGAAATTTTGAGTGAAAAATGTGTAACACGAAAGAGGGGATGATGTGGGAGTTTGGAAGTCAATTTGTATATTGTAGAAGTTCGGGTGTTGTTCGTAGGTCACTGAACAATGAAAGTGAAATCTAGAGACCACTTTCCCAGGAATCCACAATCGAAAAAGTGGCTAGGTATTGAACAGGGAAGCGATCGATCAGAATCGTGATATAAAGCATGAGTGAAAATGTGAACCCATGAGTCCACCAACCTGTGCAATTAGACATTTTCAGAAAAAATGACTAAGTAACCAGAAAGAGAAAGTATAGGGGGGAAATAAAGGGGAATTTGGTTAAGTATAGAAGAGGGAAAATAAGGGGATAAAAGAGAGTGGGAAAATAGAAAAGCGGAGGGAAATTTTTTGTAAGAGAGAATCAGTCTCAAACAAGCCCCACTATTGCAAAACCATCATTTTCTAGTCGAATATTTTATCCACTTACTTGTTTTCTATTGTGCTTGTACCATTAAAATGGGTGTGAGAAAATGTTTTGTTGAATATTTGTTTTTATTGCAACTTCTGGGAGTAATTGTGTTCTTGATACATTGTTCAATGCCTTGAAATATTATTTTAAGTATTAAACTTCTTGCATGATGAGTTGTTAGCATTCAAGCTTAATAATTGCATATCTAGAAATAAACTTAATGTATTTTCAACTTGACTGTAAGTATAACAATGAAGAACTTGAATTTTAAAATTGTAGTTGATTTCATAGCCCCATTTGACTTCAACTACCATATATCATTTGTTTCTATTTTTTTTCAAAATATTCACGAAGAAGAAATTTGGTAATTTCATTAATAAAGTAAAAGTGCTCAAATAGAGGCTAGGGGATGGACAACTAATAAAATGTTTCCTTTTGGAGTAAAGGAATCAAGGAAGCGAAACAAAAATAAGAGATCGTTTTCTAGGCAAGGTTGAGACGAAAATGAAACTTCTTGAGTGGGGCCCCAACTCCCGCATTGTGACTTACTGTTGCTATGTTCTATCTGCATTACGAACAGGGGTGATTTTAAGGATGGGAATTTATTTTAAAATTGTAGAAACCTTGGCGAGTCTTACTAATCCTTCATATGAAAACTATAAATGTTTGGCGATACGTTTGTATAAATATTCAAATTTCTAAGGATTTTATATAACTTGTATAAAATTTTGACTATTTTAAGGTAAAATAATTTTATCCTATAGAATTTGGGAAAATCATTTTTAGAATAGAGAATATTGTTTTGGGAAAAACCATGGAAAATTAGCCCATGAGCAAAATTTAGCCCCTAAAATTTACGAATACAATTGAATGTTTGGTTTGAAACTGTCTAAAATTCATTTATGTTTCCATAGAAGCCTCATGGGATCGACATAATGCATTGTCATATAATTGTTCAATGCTCCGTATTAGATCAAATTACTTGAGCCAATACAATATTTAAGAATTACGAGACTATCGAACCATGCAAACGAGAAGAGGTGTTAAATCCAACAAAGAAGAACCAACCAAGATTCCAAGACAATTTTTTTAATAGTAAATCTATAAAAAAAAATAGTGGTAAATATATAGTTATCCATAGACATTGGACTGAGTTCTTTTCACAAAAGCATTGAACAAATTTGTCATAAATATAGGTACATGAGTTACAAAAAAAAACATGAATACAATTCTGTGTTATTAATCTAGTGCGACAACATGTAGGAGCCATCGACAAGCTCTTGAACATGCATACAAAAATGATTACCATGCTTTTTTAGGAACTCCTTGTTGTATTTATCTTGCAGAATATTTGAGGTGAAAAATAAACATGAGAGTGGTTCCACAATGGAATAATTCTTTGGATTGAAATAGGTCAACAACATTCCTGCTCCTGACACTGGCAACCTAGAGACATTGAAAATAACCACTGAATTGCACAAATAACAGGGAAAAGACTCCAGTGAGAAGAGTTTCCAATCACCATCTACCACTGCCAAGAGTACAACATCCTGCAACATCGCTCCAACGGCCCACCCTAGTAAGAAAGAAACCCAGAATTATTCAAATGCAGGAGGAGATAAGAACCCTCGTGGTAAAATTGATAGTTCTCACAATCTTCCTGTGAGGAAGAAGAGAAAAAATGTCGTATGGCATGTGGAAGAGCCCGAAACTAAAAGTGAGGACACACCAAGATACCACCTCCTTAAAGTAAAAGACTTCATGGAAACAACCTACACGAGCAATTCGAGAGGTCCAAATTACTTCATTTTGGGAAGAAGGGAACCAAGAGACCCCCTCCTTGCAGGAAAAGACTTCAGGGACATAGGATACATGAGAAATTCCAGAGGTCCAAATTACTTTGTTTTGGGTAGAAGGGGATGAGTAATAAGAGTATGCCTTGCACCACTAGGAGTTCTGGTCCTCACCCCCTAAGATGTTAAATGTATCTCCAAAGAGCAGGAGAGTGTTCCCACAATTGAATAATTATTTTTCTTGAAATATATCTCTCGGTGCACCAAGAGACCACTTCCTTGCAATCAAAGACTTTAGGGACACAAGTTGCACTAGGGAAAAATCCAAACCCAATCCAAAACCATAAAAATGAAAGGAAACGAAACATCTCTGAGGGAGAGGACCGCCATTCGAGCCGAGAGAGTCAAACTCTCGAGCTACAAAGAGGATATTGCGTTCAATGCCAGTTTCTCTTCTTAAACCTCTTCATTTGGTCTTTTTAGGGCCGCCATCGCTGAACCGAGAAGTTCCCCCCATTATGGTGGATTTAAATTTGGGCACAGGAATGGGAAAAATGTTTGCATTTCCATCATCCATCGTCATATCATTTCCCATTAGATCATCTTCTTCCGACTCTAAATCGACCACATCAACCTCTGCGTCGGTCATCAACATAGCAGGGCGAGCTGTCTGATCATGGGTGGTTTCCTTGGAATTATTTGGCTTGAAATATATCTCTCGGCACACCAAGGGACCATCTCCTTCTTTGCTTCTAGGCGGAAGGAAATGAGTAGTAAGAGTATGCCTTGGACCACTAGAAGTTCTGATCATCATGCCCAAAAGTGTTTACTATATTTGGACATAATTGTTGTTAAAATGCTACCATAAGTTAACGAGAATGTCTATTTTCTCCAGATGATGTTTGAAATGAACATTCAAAAGGGATAATATAACCCTCCACAAATATTGGTTTAATTCATATCAATGGGAGATCTCCTTGATCCTTTCGCTAATCAATGACCATCTCTATGGTTTGTGCATAATGAGTTGTTACCATTAAAGCTTACTAATTGCATACTTATAAATAAAGTGTGAAGGTGGCGGTGATGGTGAAGAGCGATTAAGGATTGGAGATTTCATGAAGCCACCAACTGGACGATGTGCGAAAGAGATTCCATGATTCTTGAAATGAACACTCGGAAGGGATAACAGAACCCTCCGTAAATCTTGTTTTAATTTGAATCAATGATAGATCTCCTCGATCCTTTCAGACATTAATGACAATCTTAACGGTTCCTGCAGGGTGAGATATTATCATTAAAGATTAATAATTTCATATCTAGAAAGAAATGAAAAGGTGGTGGGGATGACGAAGAATGATTAAGCATTAGATATTTTGTGAACCCATCAACCCATGAAAGAGATTCCAAGAAATGGCCAAGTATGGAAAGAAATTGGTCGGGCTTCAAAACAGGGTCACAAGTTATACTCAAGAGACGTGAGGGCCCAATGGTCAAATTGTATGTCTCTGAAATTTTGACTGAAAATGTGTAACATGAACAGGGCATAATGATGGACTTCAGTGGTCAATTTGTATATTGCGGAACCTCGGGTGTTATTTGTAGGTCGCGGAACAATGGAAGCGCAATGTTGAGAAAGCCTGGATAGGAATCGCCGATGGAAATAGTGGCCAAGTATGGAATGGGGAAGCGTTTGGTTGGACTCGTGATATAAAAGCATGAGACATATTCAGAAAAATGACTAAGTAACCAAAAAGGGAAAGTAAAGGGGAATTTAGTTAGCAATTTGTAGATCGGGGAAGTCGAGGTGTTGTTTGCAGGCGACGGATGAATGGAAGTGCAATGTTGAGCCTGGCTACCCAGGAACCCGCGATCCAAAAATTTGTTGAATATGGAATGAGGAATTGGTCGCTCGGACTCATGATATAAAAGCATCAATGGAAATTTGAACACGTGAATCCGCCAACCTGCGCGCACCTAGACATTTTTTGAAAAATGACTAAGTAACCAGAAAGGGAAAGCATAGGGAAAAAAGAAAGGGGAGGGAAATTTTTAGAAGTGAGAATTGGTGTTAACAAAGCCCCATTGATGGTCGTAATATTAACTATAAACTGCATTAAACAGGTGAACAAACTCTTCAATCAAGGAATATATAAAGTGAGTCATGCTTATACTTTCCAGGATGTGTTTGCATAAAAGAAGCATTGAAAAGATACAGGAAAATCAATTTTGGGATGTTCAATTAAAATTATTGTACTGTCAACTTCACCATAAGTATAACAATGATGAATTTTAATTTTAATTTTTTGTGGTTGATATGATAGTTCCACTGGACTTCACATAGTATATATCCTTTTATTTCAAAATATTTCTGAAGATGAATTTTGGTAATTTCATCGATCAAGTAAAAGTGCTAAAATGACTGTTGGTGAGTTCTTTGTTTGGTGTGCTGTCAGTGTTTTCATTGATGTCAACTGATAATGGTGAGAAGGAAATAAGGAATCGTGAGACAAAGGTTTGAAAGAAACTACATCAGGAACTGTTGATTATCGTGGATGATAGATCTATGGCGCACATTCATATCGATGCATGGAAACAAACAAAAGTTAACAAAAGAGAGCGGGGCCATCTCCAAATTACCAAAACGTGAAGTCTCTATGAGATCTGGACCAGTGGATCGAGGAATGTCGTGGGCCATCGATTGTATAATAGCCAAAACACGAAGTCATGAAGTCCCTATTTGTGAAGGAGAGATGTGGACCATTGGATCGAGGAAGGTCGTGGACCATTGATCTGGCATGATGAAGTTTGGAGTTTGGGAGTTCAGACATCATAGAAAGGAGGAGAGATAACTTGTGAGTTCATGAAACACGAAGTCCTGAAGTTCTTGGCCCCAACTCACAACCAAGGTCACATTAGCGGAGAATAAGGGAAGGAGCTAGTGTTGCTAGACTCTACTTTGGAGATCGGGAGTTGGCAGAGTCAGGATAACTCACAGAATAATATCTGAAGCGCAAATTTTTGAAGCACCTTTTTGATTGGTGAGTGTTCACAACCAATGGTCATGTGGAGAGGAACGTTGCGCCCAATGCTTGCTCGCGCAGGTAAAGTTCACGAGGACCTGTGGATCAAAAATCCTCTGCATGTATAATCCAATAGAGTAGATTAAATAGACAATCTGATTGAAGGGTTGTTTTTTCACTTCATGATTTCTTGATCAGTTACGATTCAGTTATACGAATTGAATCATTTTTTTTGGGTGTTAGATTTTCGTAGTGTAACTGATTATGAGAAAAATCATAAAAGAAAAATTCCATGATAGAGTGAATTTGGTTGTTTTCTTTGAAAAATGGGTTGAACCATATGTAATGAAAATTACCATATAAACAGAGTGAGAACAAATTCATGGATGAAGAACAGAAGCGAGACAGAGAAGAAATGGTAAAAAGAGAAGATTGTACAAGAACCTAAGAGCATGAGAAGAATAGAGAAAGATTATATGGAAAGAGACATCAAGTGAATATAAGTATGAACAGACAGAAGTAGAGAGGTACTATAGAAAAAAAAAGAGATAGCAAGAGGAGCCAAGCATGAACAGACAAAAGCAAAGAAGAATTGCAGAAAAGAGAAGAAATGGTAAGAAAATATCTATAATCAGGGTGGTAGGGTGGTTCTAGGGAGGATTGTTTTCCTCTGTTATTCATGTTGGTGCTTGAATACTGGGAGTTGTAGCTTCCATCTAGTTGTGGCTAGAAAACAGGGTGGTAGAGTGGTTCTAAGGAAAACAAAGAGTTTTATGTGTGCAAGTTGGTGCTTGTATAAGTGGAAGCAGGTGCTTCCATCCAATTGGTGCTGGAGATCATGAGGAGAAAATGTACTTCTTTCTAGTGGGTGCTAGATAATATTGAGAGTTGGTGCTCTCTACAAGTTGCAGCTTGTTAAAGAAGAGGTTGCAGCCTCATTTTCAGTTGGTGCTCAAAGATATATGATGTACAGAACATAAAAGATTTCCTATCATTCTAAGAAGAAGAGGTTTTCTCCCTTTATGGGTTTCCTCATGAATATCTATCTCTGTGTATATCATGTGTGATTGATGTTTATTATTTTTGTTGTTCATGTCTTGCATAATCTTGATGATCACTTGGTGAAGATTAATAATATTTTAATAGTCATAAAATTGTTTAAGCACAGTAACAACTGATTCACCCCCCCCCCCTCTCTCAGTTGTCTTAGTAATTTCAACAATTGGTATCAGAGCAAGTTCCTTTTATTTAAAGGTATATTTGTAATCTTAAACATGACAAGTCATGAAGGGACTTGAAACAATAAGCCTCCTTTGTTTGATGGAACAATTTTTTCTTTTTGGAAAGTTAGAATGAGAACATACATTATGGCCATAGGTGTTGATGTTTGGGATGTAGTAGAGACTGGATATACAAAACCTATTGTGCTAGCTTCGAAAGATGATAAGATAGAATTTAGCTTCAATGAAAAGGAAATGAATTCTATCTTGAGTGGGCTTGTTGAAGCCGAGTTTGTAAAGGTCATGCATCTTGAATCTACCAAGGAGATGTGGGATAAACTTATTAGCAGTTATGAAGGAAATGAGAAAGTAAAAGGTGCCAAACTTCAGACATATAGATTGAAATTTGAACAACTAAATATGAATGGGGATGAAACAGTTAATAAATATTTTTTAAGAATTGAAGATCTTGTGAATGCCATGAAGGGTCTTGGTGAGATGATTGAAGACACACTTTTAGTTCAGAAGATTTTAGGATCTCTGCCTGATAGATTTAATCCTAAAGTTTATGCAATAGAAGAAATGAATGATCTTAAAATTATTCCTATTGATAAAATCCTAGGAACTCTAACAGCTTATGAAATGAGGATTAGTAAATATAAATCCACCACTAGAGAGGCATCTTTTAAAGAAGACAAGAAAAATGATTCAGAATTAGATGCGATTGAGGCTAAATTTGTGAGAAGGATAAAGAAAGGATCGGGAAAATACCAAGGCAAGTTGCCATTTAAATGTTTCAACTGTGGTAAGATATGTCATTTTGCATATAAGTGTCCTCACAAAGAAAAAAATCAGAACTCTGATGATGAAAAGAAATACAAATTTAAGAAATATAGTAAAAATAAAAGTTTGTGTGCAAATAACAATGACTCCTCAGAAGACATAGATAGAAATTCATCTTGTGAAGATAAAGTGAATGATTTTATTCTTATGTCCATAGGAGACCTTCATGATGGATACATAGGAAGTGACATGAATGAAGAAGAAGTTGTGGTTGATATGGAAGGTGAACTAATTAGTGCTTTAGAAGAGATTGACATGCTCATAATTAAGAAGAGAAAACAAAAACAATTGTTGATGCAATTTGAAAAGAATGGTAAAGAACCAAGTGAATATTTTGTTTTGTTAAAATTCAAATTAGAGGAAGCAAAGAAAATAGAAAATATTCTAAAACAACAATTAGCAGAGAAGAAGGTGAGATGTGAAGCTCTGGAAGAAGAAGTGGTGAAAGCTAGAAAAGAGTTGGAGATGTTTCAAGCCTTGTATCACCAAAATCTATCAAGTATCAAAGCCTCAGAAGAAATAAATAGAATCCCGAGTAAACAAATATCTCCATTGATAAAAACGGGTCTAGGTTATGAAAGTAGTTCTAGTAGCAATCAGCTAGAAAACAAAGAATCAACTAAGATTATCAAATTTCAAGTCAGCAGACAGTCAGATTATGATCATACTCTGCAAAATAAAGTTAATAAAGATGAGTTGAATTCTAAACAGGAAAAAAGCCAACAAAAGATAAATCAACCAATTTCAAGAGGTAAGTCAATATTCAGGTATCAAAATTTGTTCTATGGTTACTGTTATTATTGTTCTAATTTTGGTCATAAAGCTGCAAATTGTAGAATTAAGTTTAGAAGTATGCAACTAAGGAGGTCACATAATGAACAACGCTTGCAACATAGAACTAAATAGTCAGTGAGTAGACACCGCCATAATAATTATTTTGATCCATTGTATAATGAGCCTGAATGTTACATTTGTCATAATTTTGGTCAAAAATCCTTAGATTGTCATTTGAAGAATTACAAAGTTGATCCAAGAATAAATTCCTCAGTTGAAAATGTCAAAAGATGGAAAAAGAAAGAAAGTAATAAGTGTGGGCTAGTAATTTCTGCTCAAAGACAAAAGGATCCTTGTTATATTGATTATGGATGTTCCAAACATATGACTGGAAACAAAAGTAAGTTTCTATCTCTAAGTGAAAGCAAATCAGGGAATGTAACTTTTGGAAATGATGCACCAGGAAAAATCAAAGGTAAAGGAATGGTAAGTCTAAGTAATGGCAAAGGGAAATCTCAAGATGTGTTTTTTGTAGATGGTCTAAAACATAATCTGCTTAGTGTTAGTCAAGTTTGTGACAGAGGATGTGAAGTTGTTTTCACTTCTAAAGATTGTAGAATACAATGTGTGAATTCAGGATAGTCGATTACAAAAGGCATAGAACAAAAAACAATGTCTATGTTTTGAAAGAAGAAAAAGAAGAATGTCACTTCAGTAAGTATGATGAAAGTTGTCTATGGCATAGGAGACTTGGACACCTAAATTTTGATCATCTAATCAAACTTAGAAACAATGGGGCAGTAAAAGATCTTTCAAAGATATAAAATGTAATATCCCCAAGGACGAGCCCTGTTGTAATCATGTTTATGAATTGTAAATCATGTTTTGTAGGCTGGTGAGTCGAATATTGATAAGTTGGTAAGGCTTATGAGTTTATTAGGCCGGAGAGCCTAAGTGTTAAGGCCAGGAGCCTATTTTTTTATATGTAATTATGCATAACGTTAATAAAAATATGAACACCGCTGCGTGTAGACCGACCATGATGAATGAGTGATGGGGGACTAAGATTCCACAGAGTGGGTAAGGGAATGGAGGATGAGATGTGGAAAGAAAGGCCAAGTGTTGGGCCTAGGGGCTAATCTAGGGGGGCTTACCTCTAGAAAGGGATAATAATTTATTATTATTATTTCTTTAAAACTAAGGTGGACAATTTTGAGTGTTGTCCTAAGTTCCTGGAGAGGAACGCATGCTGATGGAGTGCATGCATCTTCATAGGAGACATGTGTCGGCCTAAGCACATGCAGTTAAAAGCTACAGAAGTCAGTCGTGAGGGGGGTTCTCTCCTCATTCTGTCATCCTCCGCCTGAGTTCGCGGGGAATCTGGGGCATCTGAACCATTTTGCATATGTGTCTTCCTCTGCATACTCGTGCACATCAAAGGAAACCCTCACGGGAAGATTGTTCACTATCCATTTTCCATTCTCCATGATTTTTTTTGAGCTTTGGGATCGACCTTTGCATAACCTCATGCATCTCTGAAAATAGAAAACCGTAAAACCAACCTGTGTTTTTTTATTGTGAAGACAAAACATCCTGGATATGGCCTGAACCATGTTGTGTATTAGTGTGGTCTGTTGTCATTTTTGGATGTCCATACCCAAATTCCTGTTGTTGTTGTCACCCGTGAGTTAACCAAATTTCTATTGTTGTTTTTGTTATCCTCACCTTGTAGGAATTGAAGTGGAAGTTGGTGGAAGAGTCGAGTGGTTAGGCCCGTGGTTGAAGAGGCAGGTTGTCAGGCCTGTGAGCATCTCTTTCCTAGGTGAGGGTCTGTTAGGAAGTGGTTTTCTCCTAGAGTGAGTCTAGCACTAGCTACAGAGCTCTGAGACTTCCTGATCCGGCCTGTTTCCGAGGCCCAGAGAGGGAGGTGAAGCACTGATGGACTGTGCTTGTGAAGGTGTATACTCCCGGGAGGAACATACATGTGGGGAATGAGAGTCCATGAGTAGTGGGCGTAAGAAGGAATCCTAGGAAGAATCCTTCCGGTTATTTTGTGTAGTTTCCCTGTAACATCAACCTAGTTTAGGATTCCCTTACCTTGGGTGGAGCTTGGTCCCAACTCGGGGGTGACCCACTGTTGAGAGTGATCAGTAGCATGGTCTAAGGCTAGGAGGTTCGTGGAAGGTCTGCACGTGGTTGGAAGAATTACGCCAGTAATAAAAGATAAGTGTTAATTTTGTACTTAATTTATAAGTATATGCATGTCTGTGCTTCTTGCAATATTATCATGTATTCTGTTGTAATCATGAATTACTGTTAATCCCATTAAACCTGCATGTTAGTCATAATTATGTGATTACTCTGTTTTGTTTAGTTAAATGTGTCTAATATGACTTAATTCATGTTATATATATAAGTATGAGAATGTTGTTTTCCGCATAGTTGCGTTTTCCTGGTCGTGAGGTTGATGGTCGAGGACATTAAAACATGGTATTAGAGCCATGGTTTCAATGTTGAGCCTGAGTGGGCTAGATAAGTGGTCATTGGAACTGAAGTTTCAGGTTGAAATTGTGTTTGGAAGAAGCAATTTTCGAACCTTAGAACGTTCTTGAGTGCCAAGAAGATACTTGGTCATGTTACAAAGCTCAGGAGGTGTAGCAGTATTATTAAACCCCAGTTGGCATGGTATTTGGCCACCAAGAGAGAGAGCTCAACACTTGAGGTGTTGGAGCCGTAGGATCTTTTCGGAAGCAAAGGAAACCCTTACGGTCGTCAGATTTGGAGAAAGTGCAGGAAGGTTATCCCAGAAACCTTTCATAATTTTGGGAATTGGGAGAAACGAGATGTGCTGATGCATGAACTCCCGATGCCCAAAACCCTGAAATCTCGAGGAAGATATACACTATAGATCTTAGGAAAATAACTTGACCGTTGTATCAAGCAGAGGAGTAAATCACAATTTTGGAATTTTGACAATCAGGAGAAGTGGGATGTGCTAATGCACAAACTCCCGAAACCCAAAGTCCCAAAAAGAAAAGTGAATGTGGTAGGACCCAATGATGTCGCTGAAGGTGACATGGACCCCCCTAAGCATGCCACATGACACCATTTAATTGGTGAAAAATATATTACGTGGGCCCGAAGGGTAAAGTAAATCAGAATTTCGGATGCTGGAAGATTGGGAAGAAGTAAGTATGGGGACTCCCGAGGACCGAAGTCCCAAGGTCCTAAGATCCGAAGTTCCGAAGTCCTGAGGTTCGAGGTCCTGAAGTCCCAAAAACTTCAAGGATAGAGAGACCATAGTGGGTTTCAGCCGTTGGTTGTTGTGTAGACGTGGACCTTTGATCCACCCGATTTCACGAGTTCAGTAATCGAAACCCCAAGAGAAAGTCTAGTGTGTGCCTTGAAATCTTCAATGTCGAAAGCCCGAGTAGCACCTAGTGTTCTAGAATTTGGTCATGACTTGTGATCGCATGGGTTGGGGACTAAGAAAACGAGGTCTATCACCTAGAAATTGCAGAGCCAAACAGAGCTCAGAAAATTCGTGGAATCGAAATGTTTTCTTATTCGCATTGGTTTATGAATGTTGTAGTTTTATTAAGGGTTTAAGGCCTGACAAACTTCGGTTGACTACACATTGTGTGTGCAGAGTTCAATGAGTGTTAAGATAGTCACGAATCGATGTCGAGTATAGAAAAGGAAGAGGTGTGGATTTCCTCCAATTCAGAGAACGAAAGAGAAGGAAGGGATGTCAACTTGGGAGTCGAAGGATCAAACTTCAATGGGCACGGAAGAGAATTGGATAAGGAAGGGCATGTGATGAAAATCATTGAAATATTGTAGAAAGATGCCCAGGCTCGCTGACCCGATAGCCAAAAGCTCATGAGGGTCAAGGATCAACAGGGTGAATTCAACTTAAAGATGTTGAAGAGCCTAGAAAGAATAGAAAGGAAATTGGAAAAGGAGAGTGACAGAAGAAAAAAAGGGAGTCACAGGACCCCTAAGAGAAAAAGAATATTGAGGAGTGGTAGCAGACATCGTCGTCTCTCCCCAAAGCATTCTGGTAAGGAAGAATGCAGTAGTTCAAGCCCATCCCCCACCAGAAAACACTGAAGATCTGGAGTGGATGAATTGAAAGGGGAGATGAACAAGATTAACCCTCCTACATTTGATGGAGAACACAAGAAGGATGAAGATGCTGAAACATGGTTTCTTAGCATGAGGAAATATTTCCAATTGCAGAATTATTCCTCTCATGTAGAAGGAAGAATTACGATGTATCAACTAAAAGGAAAGGAATCCATGTGGTGGGATCATCTTGTGCAGGTGCAACACATTAGAGAGAAAGATATCACTTGGAAGGAATTCAAGAGGTATTTCGAGAGGAAATACCTGACTAAAAGATACTATGACAAAAAGATGAAGGAGTTTTTTGAACTCAAGCTGGGTAGCATGACCATTGATGAATACGAACGAAGGTTTTTGGAATTACAGAAGTATGTTCCATTAATCAAAGATGAGGCTGTCAAGATTCAGAGGTATCTGAGTGGACTGCCACCTCCCATTAGAGACAAGATTCAATATGATGATCCTAAGACTATGAAAGAAACAATAAGAAGAGTGAAATGTCTATATGAACAACAAAGAGAAAAGGCTACCTTTTGGAAGGCTTGGGATGACCAGAAGAAGTTTAAGAAAGAACAGAGGCAGAAGAGAAACAAACCTCCCTTTTTCAGAAATAGTCCTCAAGGACAACCATCGTTTAGAGAGCGGAGAATGGATGAAGTGGGGGAGCAAAGGCTCAAATAGACACTCATTCATTATTGGGGCTATAAAGAGAACCACAAGTATAGAGATTGTCCCCATAAAAATGGAAATGCAAGAGCTGTCCATAATGTTCAACAAGCTGAAACAGTGGAGGACATGGGGACATGAAGGGTTTGAGCATGAAGGCTGAATTGAATATTTTGTCTTTAGGCTCTTATGGTTGTTTAATCGAGATGCACTGGTTGGACCAACACCATGCCCTCCTGGACTATCGTAACAAGGAATTTACTTGTTCGGATGAGGAGGGAAATCAGAAAATAGTCCAAGGAATTCCCAGAGCTATGGTTGTTAGAGAAATATTAACAATGCAGCTAAAAAAGTGTTACACGAAAGGCTGTCAATTGTTTGCAGCCCGTGTGGAGGAAGCATCCAAAGATGAAGTCTCAAAGATTGGATACCATGTGGTACTAACAAAGTTTGAAGACATATTTCAGGAGGTACCTGGACTATCTCTGAAGAGATATATCGATTTCTCTATAAATTTGATGCCTGGAGCAGCTCCAGTGTCAAAAGCTCCGTATAGAATGAGTACACTAGAGCTGAAAGAGTTGAAATTGCAGCGTTAAGAGCTTCTAAAGAAGGGGTACATTCACCCAAGCATGTCACCTTGGGGTGCCCCAGTCCTATTTGTGAAGAATCAGGATGGGACGTTGAGGCCGTGCATTGATTTCAGATAGTTGAACAGAGTATCCTCTGTCGAGGATCGACGATCTTTTCGATCAGTTGAAAGGTGAGAAAATATTTTCGAAGATAGATCTCAGATCGGGATATCACCAGGTAAGAATAAAGGATGAATACATTAGAAAGACCGCCTTTAGAACAAGGTATGGTCATTATGAGTTCACAGTGGTACCATTTGGGTTGTCGAACGCACCTGTTGTTTTTATGTGCTTGATGAATGGTGTATTCAGGGACTATCTAGACAAGTTTGTCATAGTCTTCTTGGATGACATTTTGGTGTATTCCAAGTTAGAGGGAGAGCATGAACAACACATGAGGATGGTGTTGCAAGTGTTTAGAGAACACCGACTATATTCCAAGTTGAGCAAATGCTCGTTTTATCAAAGGCAGATCCATTACTTGGGGCACATTATTTCAGAAGAAGGGATTGCAATGGATCCTGAGAAGGTTGAGGCCATCAGAGAATGGTCAGCACCAAGGAATGTGGTGGAAGTTATCTCCTTTATGGGTCTAGTGGGATATTATAGAAGGTTTATCACAGGGTTCTCAAAGATAGCTCACCCTATCACTTCCTTGCAAAGGAAGGAGAAAAAGTTTCAGTGGACTGAAGAGTGTGAGAAAAGTTTCCAGCGATTGAAGCAACTGTTAACCAGCGCTCCAATCTTGAGGATCGTAGATCCAAATGTGGATTTTGTGGTGTGTACAGATGCATGTAAATAAGGGTTGGGAGGAGTTCTCAATCAGAATGGATTCATAATCTGTTATGAGTCCAAGAAGCTGAAAGAGCATGAAAAGAACTATGCCACTCACAATTTGGAGTTGGAAACAATCGTTCACACTCTGAGGAAATGGAGACATTACCTCATGGGAAGGAGATTTGAATTGAGAATAGACCAAAACAATATGAAATACTTGTTTTACCAACCTACCTTAAATTCCAGGCAGAGTAGGTGGTTGGATTTTCTGTGTGAATATGACTTTGATATCAAGCATATCAAAGGGAAGGAAAACAAGGTGGCCGATGCACTTAGCAGAAAGGTGCACAACTTACATGCTTCAGCCATTAGCATGTACATGACTGATATTAAGGATAGAATTTTGGAAGATGCAAATACAGATTTGCAGTATAGAGACTTGGTAGAAAAGCTACAACATAGTGAGAGACCACAGAAAGAGGAAAATTACACCTTGGAAGCTGAAGGAATACTTCTGTACAAAAATAGAGTGTATATACCCAATGTCCAGGGTTTGAAACTTGTGATTCTAGGAGAAATGCATAACATGACTTATGTTGGGCACCCTGGATGTCAGAAGACTATGGAAATAGTCAGGAGCCATTACTTTTGGTCAGGTATGAAGAAAGAGATCGTTGAATGTATCACCAGATGTATGGAATGCCAGAAGCTTAAAGTTGCGCACAGGCACCCAGCAGGGTTGCTACAACCTTTTCCCATTCTTGAATGGAAGTGGGAAGCAGTGAGAATGGATTTTATTATAGGATTGCCTAGAAAAAGAAAGCTACATGATTCGATCATTGATCAAAATCTGGACCAGGGGTCAAATTTTAGCTCAAAAATCAAAGTTCTCGGAATTGCCTCAAAATGAACGAGAGCGTAGCCCTCATCATCATGAACCCAACACAACTTGTTTCGTCTCAAACGAACATCGGGAGTGAGAGATATAGCGATTTGTTTGAATCGTCAAACATCTAAAAAAAAGGGGACGCTAACTGTGTAGTCCATACAGGCTGACATGGCCCAGTCGTGGGATGCCACGTGGCACCATGGCATTGGTTGTTTATTCAAAATATTATGGATTCCATGGGGGATCGAACCCCAGACCTCCTCACCAGCCAAGTCTTTGCAAAGTCCGAGCAACCGACGCGCCCCATTGAATTTCTTATTATATATATGGTTCAAAATTTATATAACTTTGAATTATATGCATGTCGACGGGGGATCAGGCTGGGGCTTGGCCCCAGCCCACAGTTGTATTGCATATATCATATGACCTTAAATATAATGTGTGCGTGCATATTCATTGGCATCCAACCCTTTGTTTTATACGACACCACATGCGACCACACCATGGAGTTTGGCGCGCGGGAGTTTGGTATGTTTAGCCCCGGTCTTATGGATCGATGCATATGACCCTACACGGTGTGCGAGGATTGGAGTTGGTTTGGTTTTTTTACAACGGTTTTACCCACCAACCAAACGCCGACACTTGTCGGTTAGCCATTCGTTTTGTAAACTCAACCATTTTTCGATAACGCGTGGTCACATGGTGATCTTGTGACCATGGTCTTGGCGGTTAGGGGATGGGCGTGCCCTAACCGTCCTACAGTTTGATCCATTTTTCAGTTATGCGCATGTGTTGGGTTTAAGCACGCATTTTGGAGCGTGTTCTTGGTTGAACGTACATGAGGTGCATTTTGACGAACCAGAGAAAACAAGCTTAAAGGAAGAGAATGTCTGGAGGCCTATCTTCTTCATCTTTTGGCCGAATGAGGTGTCGTAAAAGCCCAGCCAGGGGTTTTTGGACATTCTGAATCCATTGGCACTATTTTCAAAGCCATTTGAAGAATTATTTTTCAGGTTTTTAATCATTGAAGTTTCAGGAAGCTCCAGGGTGCTTGAAGCCCTCATTGATTGAGGTCATGTTTTGGTGAGTCCAAGTTTGTTTTCTATGACTGAATAGTCATTTTTGGCTAATTGTTATGCTCTGAACACATTGGGATAGGTTTCAGAGGATTTTGAGGACTTTTACAGGTGTTTTTTCCAAAGAGAATCTTAGGGAAGCTTAAGGCCACATGTAGAAGAGGTCATGCCCGGATGAGCCATGATCCTTTTTCAGTGTTTTATTAGTCATTTTTTGGGTTTTTATGTATTCTGATCCCAATGGTACAGTCAGTATTTCCATTGGAGTTGATAAACAACTTGTAAAAGAATATTTGACAAATTAATCCCAGAGAGCCAAGTCCATTGATGGAGGCTCAAGGAGATGTAGCCCGGAGAGGGGTGAACTCCTTTATCATGTTGTTCTTGTTGTGAGTGTTTGCTGGTTATTATTTGCTGCAAGTTATTTTTTCTGTTGTATTTATGAAAACAAATTATTTAATATTGCAAAGACCTCACACATAAATATTTAAAAGAAGAAGCATAAACTTAGCACATAATCTATCTTGCATATTTTAACACATGGAGCAAGGTCCTATAAAGTTTATTTTTAATGAAGTAAAGGGTGCTTGCATAGCATAACAAGTCAGCCTTCTATTTTCAGATCAGGTGGTATCAGAGCATAGTTTGTTTTTCTCATGTATTTGCCATTGATAGCTTGAGATTTAGCTATTGGTATATGTGCAAGTTTTATGTTGAAGTTTGATATCTTGCAAGGATGGAGGAAGCTTCAAACATTGGTAGTTCTCATACATCTTCATTATCTAAGTTCTTTGACAAATATATGTTGAAGGATATTCTAACCATGAGAGATGTGATGAAAGAGATGTGTGAAGATAGAAAGGAAAACATTACCCTTGAAGCGCAGTTGATGGCCATGAAGAAGGAGAAAGACCAGCTTCTTGAAAAGTTGCATGAGATGGAGAATCAACTCCATGAGGCAAAGGAAACCCTTACCAAGTACATGCATGAACATAAGGTATGCAATGTTAGTATATCTTCTAATTCCTCTCAAGATGAATGTTTTTGTGTTTTTGAAAATCACACAAGAGGAATAGGGTCCAAGTTATTGTTAAAAATGGGCTATGAAGGT
>SNQJ01S0007531.1:135115-148552 GCA_010110895.2 Picea sitchensis | reverse complement strand
TCCCCGATCCAGAAATTGCTTGGAGTCAAGTTTTAAAACGTACTTCACATCTTCGTGACACGTAGTGTCACGAAGTGTGAACGATGAAGAATTAACGTCCCAGTTTCATCATTAGGCCTTCAAGCACCCTGTGGCGATGACTCCAGCTGTCGTGCGAATCTCTCTGTCTCCCATTCGGACCATAACGCACAGATCTTGAGCGGCTCCATTGGTATCTCCATGGGTACGAGTTGGTACCTGGTACCGACATCCTGTTCCAAAAATAGAAGTGGTACCTAACCCAAGCGACATTAGTCCCAATATCAATTTAAAGCATCAAAGTGCATAAAAATAGCTTGAAATGTAAAGATACCTTAAGTAACCCCATTGAATGGTAGGGAGATGTCAATTATGTCAAAACAAGGCCAAAAGGGTGGTACTGGGATATAAATGGAGGTCTGTGGAGTATAATATAGGCAAAAAACATGATCAAAACCGGAGACCAACACAAGCTGCCAAGAATGCGCAGCTCCAATGCCTTAGCTATTGGGTTATGGAGTCTCTTATTAAAATAAAAAGTAAAAATAAAAACAAAAAGGGAGTGGTATTTACAATGGTGAGATGTCAGTCACGGCCTAAACAAAAAATTTATTGAGAAAATGCCCATTGACGAGGCCACCCAAAACCTCAGAATCCTCTAAGTTCTGCAATTCATAAGTGTTTTTGGGAAAAACCTCATAAATATTGATGGGGCCAATCCACAAGGCTTCAAATTTACCATGTTTTCCCTTGTCTTGCTTGGGTGCATCCCATTTGAGCACCAAATCCCCCAACTGGAAATTTTCCTTTCTTGTGCTCTTGTCAAAAGCTTGCTTTATTTTCTGTTGATGGTCTTATTCTTTATCAAGCAGTTGCTCCCTGGTCTATTGCACTTTTACTAGCTGCAGTATCCTCCTGACCATGTCATCAGGTTCTCCTTGGTATTCTTGGAGGAACTTTGCCACAAGAAAAGCAAGTTGAGCAGGAAAGATTGCCTCAACGCCATACACTAGCTAGAAAGGAGAAATTCCCAGTGATCTTTTTGTGGTAACTCTGTCAGCCTACAATGAAAACTTCAGCTTCGAATCCCAGGCTTTCTTGTTGTCTTCTAACAGTCTTTTGATGATCTTTATGAGGCTCTTTTTAGAAGACGCTGCTAAACCATTTCTCTGAGGGTAGTAGGGAGTAGAATGGACTAGTGTGATCCCATACTGTTGATAGAAATTAATTAATGGCTCAGCTCTGAAGAGGTAGCATTGTCTGTGAAAATCCTACTTGGACAACCAAATCTGGATATGATGTCTTCAAGGAAATTTATGATCACCCTATGGGAGGCACTCCTTTTAGGGATGCCTTCTATCCATTTGTTAAAATAATCAGTGGTGGTCAAAATCCACCAGTGCTGGCCACTTGAGGCTGGGTGTATCTCTCCAATGAAGTCGAGACCCCACTGCTGAAAAGGTCCAGAAACTGCTACAGGTTTCAAAGGAAAATATTTGAGTTGTTTCTTTCCAGAAAATTTTTGACACTTAGTACATGATCTAATATTTGCACAAACATCAATAAAAAGGCTAGGCTAGAAATACCCACCTTTGAGGATCTTGTATACTTTGGTCCTCCAAAAATGATGCCCCACACATGAGCTATCATGAAAATCAGACATAGCTCTTTGGGCTTCTTGAGGGTCTAAACACCTCAACAGGACTCCCAGGGAATCCTTCGAGTACAAAATATGATCGATGATACAATACTTGATTGCTTTGAATTTCAAATCTCTCACCTTGTTTTTACCCAAACCATCAAGGGGCCTCAACTTCTACAAAAAGTATATGATGACTTTATACCAGGGGCATCCTGCTAAGTTGGGCCTGACATGAGAATCTTCACCAACAATCTTAGCTTGCTAATTTTCTGAGTCTATATCCATGAAATTAACCCCTAATGCCTTGCAATTTGATTCAGCCAGTAACCTGGCCAAACCTTGGCCTTTCACCAACCTAGTGGGTTTGATTTCCAGGTCAAACTCCAAAATATTGGCGATCCACTTTGTTCTTTTCCCATCTATATCGGGTTGGATTAGTATCTCCTTTACTGAAGCCGAGGGGACATATGCAATAATTTTCGAGTGAAGAATATAGATTCTGAAAGCCTTGAGGGATTGCACCAAAGCATAAGCTTCCATGATATCATATCTTGTTTTTGTATCTCTTAGTGCTCTGCAGAAAAAGAAAATAGGTTGCTCCAGCCCATCTGAATTTCTCTGTAGCAAAACAACAACTAATGTATTTGATGAAGCGAAGGAAAATATAAAAAATTCCTTGGAATAGTCTGGGCTGATGAGCACAAGTGTTTCATTCAATGCCCTCTTGATTTGGTTGAAATAATTTCTGCACTCAGTAGTCCATTTCACTTCATTCCCCTTTCTGAGCATGGTTGTAATGTATTTAACCAACTCAACAAAATTAGAAATGAATCTCCTTAGAAAATTGATTTCACCCAAGAAAGACTGAACCTCTTTTTTGGTTCTAGGAAAAGACAAGGACCGGATGGCCTCTACTCAGCTTGGATCAATTTTCACCCCTTCAGCTGACACAATATGCCCTAACAATTTTCCCTCTTGCATGGAAAAAAAAGATTTCATAGGATTGAGTGAAAGGCCAAACCTTCGACACTTCAAGAGGACTTTTCTCAGATGATAACAATGCTCTTTATCAGACCTGGATAAAACTGTAATGTCATCTAGATAAATGACTACAAATTTGTCCTTTTTCCCAATGAAGGTGATGTCCATGGCTCCCTAGAAGGTTGTTGTTGCATTCATCAACCCAAAGGGAATTTTATCATACATGAATGTGCCCCAAGGAGTTGTGAAAGTTTTCTTCTCTCTATAATCAAGCAAGACAAATATCCGATTGTACCCAGAGAAACCATCGACCATAGACAACCTTGATGAACCAGGCATTCTCTGCAATATGTGCTCCATTTTCGGCAAGGGGTAGTTATCTTTCTTGGAGCTCCTGTTCAAATTTCTGAAATCAACAAACAACCTGATTTCCCCATTCTTCTTCCTCACGGGCACCAAATTATCTACCCACTCTGAAAATCTCAAAGGGATGATGATCTGCACATACAACAACTTCTTGACCTCCTTTTCCATAATCGACAGTAGCATGGGATTTATGTGTCCAAGCTTCTGCTTGAAAGATTTGACATGATGCTGGTGTCATATGTTCTCAAATCCTCATATGTCAAATCAAAAACATCAGAGAACTCCTTCAAGAGTCTGACATACTCATCTCTTTGTTCTTTTGACAAGATGCTAGACAATTTGACCCATTTGGGATCCTCCTCAGTTCCTAGATTGCATTCAGTCACACCAGCCTCTTCAGTTGATACTTCAACCTTTACAACAACATCATTTCTGTCAAACAATCTCTCCAATGGGACAAGCCCCTTTGGAATATGGTTTCTAAGCAACTGAACAATATGATGGTTAGAAATCTTATTCATAAAAACATCATCATGAGGTATTTCTTCAGACTCCTAATCTTGATCAATATGCATATGAAAAAATTCATCCACAGTCTCAAGGAACTTCTTAATCTCAATATCATCCTCGAAAACCTTCCAATGTTTGTATTTTACCTCCACCTCATACTTGAGTTTTGGGGGAAAAGGGACCTTGAAATTACTTGACGAGACTGCCAAGGAATCTGCCACAGAGTTCTCCTCCCTTGGAACAAATGAAATATTAAAAACCAAGAAGAAACTGTCAATCATATCCCATACTTCATTTCTATAGGCCCTTAACCTCGGGTGCTTAGCCTGATACAGATTTCTAACTTGATGAACAATCAACTCAGCGTCTCCAAACACTGCTAGTTCCTCAATTTTCATGTCTTTGGAAGCTCTCAAACCCAAGACAAGAGCCTCATATTCTTCCATGTTGTTTGTTGTTTCAAATTCCAACTTGAAGGACAAAGATATGATCTCTTGGGTGGGGGAAATAAAAACTACTCCAGCACCAACACTTTCCTTAGAAGAGGCTCCATCAAAAAACATTTTCCACACACAGGACTTGGGAGGAGGCTCTTTGCAAAAGGTAATAGGCTGCTTTTTTATTTCAATATGAGACTGAGGAACATCAAAGAGAAGAAAAATATTGGTTCCAAAATCAATATCGATTGAGCAAATGGGGTGGTTGATGGGATTGGCCTCATCACTGATAATGTAGGAAAGTTATGCTTCTCTATAAAGCCTTCTATGTTCCCCTCCAAATACAAGGATGGTGGCATATGACAGATGTTGGTTGTGGAGCTTGATTATCTTCCTGATTCATAGGTCTTTGTTTTCAGCCGTGTTTATAACCCGTGAATATTTTACACCCAAGAATAATGTACACTCTTCCACACGGGGGAGTGCAGAGGGGGGTTACCCTGAAGGAAAAATTGCCTTGTAAATGTATATTGTAATTTCATTGTAAATTTGGACCGTTCATTATAAGGTCGCATATCTAATGGTAGAAATTATGTTAGGGTTTTTTGCCCTAGAAGGCAAACCTCTGTTATGAGGGAAATGTATTGCAGCTATGCATTATGGAGAATATTGTATTCTGAGATAGGAGACTCTGAGAGAAAGAAGAAGAAGTTACAGCGAGTTTGTTGTAGGTTGTATCCCTTCATTTGTTGGATAATAATAAAGGAAGGACATGGAAATTTCTATGGTGGATGTAGCCCACACTAGGCGAACCACATATATCCATGTCTCTATTGTATTATGTATCTTTTGTGTTTTATTTCCACATTTGTTTTATTTTATTGCTCTGCAATCCTGTTTTTCTAACAACATATCCATCTGCAAAGTTCCCCCTAGTCTTTTGATCCATGATGTAGACAAGAGAATCTCGAACTTAGGGGGGACATCGGCTACCATTATGTCCATGACCACACTATTCCTTAGCAATTGAAACAAGGAGACAACCAGGTCCTTAATAACCCCGAGGCATTTCACCTTCTCGGAATTGAATGAATATAGGTCATGGTAGGTTTTTTTAACCTCCAACCCAATCTCATCCATAGAAATTTTAGGCATGCGATTATGAGATTCCCTTGAATCCATCAAGCCATTGTGCAACACCTTATCATGGATGTTCAATGAAGTATATAAAGGAGGTGGCGAATCATCTCTATCCTCCACCAAAGGTCCCAGTATGACAACAAGATTTTCATCTTGGATATTGACTGAGTCTGTGTGATGAGATGAAGGTTCAGACTGCAATATTTTGGAGAGGCACCTTTTGAATCCCTCGTGCTCGACTAAATCTGAAAGAGGTACATGGATCCTAATATTTTGAATCTCATGCTCAAAGATGAAAGAGGAGGGAGACTTCAAAATCTTCTTCACTTCTAGGATTGGGATTTTGACCACTGGTGGGGGGTTTGCCTCCTTTTCTTTAATGTCATCTGCTACATTTTTGGCAGTCTTCTCTACTCTAGTAGGATGATTAGAAATATCTAGCTTCCCTTCTTTTTTCTTTGACCTAAGCCTATATCTATTGGGATTATGGTTGGTCTTTTCCCCCCTTCTCAAATCATTTTGTTGGTTATCCATGAGAGACTCCTCGTATGTAGATTGGGTCAGATGAAGAAATGAGGAAGTGTCTCCAAGACAATGGATTTCAAGATCAACATCTTCTTCCTCTCCTTTCTCGTCAATAACAAGGTTATTTTGGAGAGGAGCTTGAATTCTCCAATCATCTCTGTTCTTGTTTCTTTGGTTGCTTTGGATGATCTAAGGGGAATTGTTTGTTCTTTTGAAACTACCCCTACTATCAGGATTTTGAAAATTCTTATAGCTCTTCTTTCCTTCTAATTCCCACCTTTCCATTTTAGCAGAAAGTGATTTTAGTAGCTTGGTCATTTCATCCACTTGAGGGGGGGAAACAGAGGAACTAGAAGTCGAAGCCTCAGACCTACCCTTTCATTTGTCTCTATCAGCCTTACTCCTAAGCTTTTCAACACCCAAAATATTGGATTCCACTTCAAGGGTTATATCTTGCATATGAGCCAAGGAGGTGGCTCGTATTTCTCTCAACATGAGGAAAAAATTAGGGTCGAAAGCACTAGCATAAGTCATCTTGGTAGAGGTTTCTGTAGGCTTAACTTCAGTGGGGATCTTTTTATATATCTTATTAAATCTCTTCGTGAAGTCTGAAACAACTTCCCCCTCTTCTCTCTTAAGTGCCCCAAATTCTGTAACATAATAAAGGAGATCTTTTTTACTCCCCCAATGTCTCAAGAATGAATCGTCCAGAGAAGTAATCCCATCAATAGATCTAGGAGGCAAGTCCTTAAAACAATCCTTGGCATCACCATCAAGGCTCTGTACAAAAACTCTCATCCACACATCTTCATTTTCGATGGCCCGAATCTCTGCAAATCTATAAAAGGATGCAAGGTGCTCTTCTGCAGTCATGTCTCCCTCCCCTGTGAATTGGGGCATGTATTTAAGGTAGTCTATGGTTGGGAGAGCATTCATAGGCTGGGGTAAAACCAGAGGGGCATATCTAGAAGCCAATATCTCGGCCATCCAGTTCCTAGGAGGATTAGCACCTGTCATTGGGATGTGAATTGGAGGAGAACCAGGGGAAGATGGGGTTTGAACAGAGGATACTGGGGCTATGATTTTACCCGGAGCTGGCGATCTGATGACGCATGTCTTCTTGAATCGAACAATTGAGAATTACTTCGGGTCTCCAGACTCTGAGAAAATAAAATAGAGGAGCCAAAGGAAAAGGATCTAGCGCCAAAGCCCTGGAGCACCAAGTTCGTGGCAACCGTCAGCACAGACATGTGGCATCCGTCTAGTGTTGACACATGGCATTCATTTCAAGTGTTTTAGACATGATTTCAGCCTATTTTCGAGTGACACATGAGTTTCATTTTACAATGAGTTTTAGACATGATTTCAGCCTGTTTTCTAGTGACACATGCAATTTTACAATGAGTTTCATTTTATAGAAATTTGTTTGATATTTTATAAATAATTATAAAATAATTAATATGATAGAAAAAAATTTCAATTTGAATAAAATTTTGTATAACAAAATCATTTTTCAATTTTTTTTAACAAAAATATATGATCTTGTTTATATTTATATTTGAAATTTTAAGCTTGCCTAGTGATTCATGACCCTCTATTAAATTCTTTGTTATAAATCACTATTACTCAAATTAAAAATATATATATTAAAGTAGTAAGTGTGTGATATGATGTTAATTTCTTTCTAAAAATTAATATTACTCAAATTTAAAAAAAAAACAAAACTAAGCTATTAAAGTAGTAACCTATGTTTTAATAATAACATGACATGTATACTTGCTTTTTATATTACTATTAAAACATGAGTTATTGATTTTTTCTTTAAATATACTTGGAATTATTAGTTTTGTAATATTTTTATTAAAACATACAATTATTAAGCTATTAGAGAAATTATTCATTTAATTATTAGTTTTTTAATGGTCATGTAAACAATTAAATTTATGTGAATTTTATTATATTTTTTTCTATTAGATAAAACTTAATAAAAAATAAATTATACGTTTAAATAAAAAAAAAAAAATTGGTTTTAAATAAATTTATAATTGAAATTTATGAAACTTGAATAATAACGAAGACACAACTACCTATTAGGTGGAGCAAGTTAAAGTGTCATGGTATTTTATTCAATTTTCCAATCTCCAATATTTTGAGTAATACATTTAAATGAGTATTTTATATTAAGGTCTAAAAATATTATCTTATAAATTTTTACCTTTTAGGTAACAAAAATGGAAGTTGTGTCAAATTGTTTGAATTTAATTTGATAATTAAAAAGTTAACAAAAATAGAAGTTGTGTGAAATTGTTTGAATTTAATTTGATAATTAAAAAGTTATATTTGAAAAATATAAGTTAAGAGTTATAAAATAATTATTGGATAAATTTTTTTTAATATGAAGAGAATAATTTATTTGAACAGGTTAAATAAAATTATCTAAATTATCAATTTAATTTAAAATATAACCATTTTTTCAAATTTTATCCCTCTATCACCTCTCTCATTCAAAATTATCTGTTTCAATCTTTCTAATTTCTCGACCTCGATGGAATCACCATGGAGGGCGAACATTCGAAATTCGAGCCGATGGAAGCAGAGGCCTTTTCATTGATTCGAAATAAGTATTTGATAAGCAAACAAATTGATTGCGAGTAACACCACAAGTTTTGGTTTCAAATCCTAAATCCAAAGGTATGCATTCATATTGAGCGAAAATTTACAGTGTTGGAAGTGCAAAAATTTACAGTACTGTAAGTGCAAAGCATAGTAATTCCTCACTCCCAAAGTGGCCAAAATAATCTTGTGGGTTCTGTCAGAGAGTTCCTTTATCCTCTCAAAATACTCTGGTTTCGCAATAAAGGAACGGCCATAGACGTAATTATAGTAGCATATAAACTCAGGCTTCGCATCGTTCCTTGGGTCTTGCGTCATATGCAGACCTCCTTACCAGTCTCGAAAATTATTTAAAGGGCAGTTTAAAACGACAGAAATATTGAGTCCGAAATTATTAAAAATAGACTACGAAAGTTCTGTGCAATTAATTTTTTAAATGTGGAAAAAATTAGTATGAGGAAACTTAATTAAATTTTTAAATCTGAAAATAGAAATGAATATGTGCAATTAATTTTTTAAATGTGGAAAAAATTAGTACGAGGAAATTTAATTAAATTTTTATATCTGAAAATAGAAATGAATATCAAAAAATTTAATATCATAAATCAAAATAATTTTTTTATTAAAATGTATAATATTTTTTTAAGTGAAATTAATACTATATCATAAATCAAAATATTTTTTTTATTAAAATGTATAACATTTTTTTAAAAAGTTACTTTTATTATTATTAATTTAAAAAGACATTTTTCAAATATAAAACATCGTAAAATGATTTAAAAAACAGAAACAAAAATAAACATACATAAATATCAAAACAAAAACAAAAAAAACAATAAAAATGATTTGGTGGAAACAAAAACAAAAAAACAATGCATCTCCCTTCCACCCCACTTCCCATTCCCCCCTCTACATGCACTCTCTTAGGATATTTAGATACTTACTAGTTAGTTAAGATCTACTTGGTCTAATGTGTCGTTAGGCAAAACTCTGTTTTTAGTGTCGTTTTTTTTTTAAACCGCATAATTTTTCGAGATCTTTCCATCCATATCATCAGTTTCAGTTTTTAAATCCATATTATCTACATATTTAATATGGCTTATTCTAGTAATCTTTTGCTTACTAGCACCAACTACTTCCAATGGAAATCTCATATGGAGGATTTATTAAGAAGTAAAGGCTTGTACCATATTGCCTTGGGAAAGGAAAAATAACCCACTGATGTTGATAAGAAAGTCAAATGGGCTAATAGAGGTGACAAAGCACGTGGACTAATCATAATGTTCATATCTCCTGATTTAAGGTTCCACCTTAAAGAAATTGATGACCCCCATGAAGCTTGGGAAAAGATTGAATCTGTGTTTGGTAAACTCAATATTCTTTGAGCACAACCGTTAGAAAAAATCAAGTACTGACCTTAAGTCCAAATGATTTTTCTTTCCTTGGAGACTATCTATCTAAGTTTAAAACACTCAGAATTTTATGTGAAGAATGTGAGATAAAAATGGAGGAAGAGCGTTGCATCTATCTTATTCTTTCTAAGTTAGGTAGTGCATATTATCTGTTTGTATCTACCTTTTATGCCATGAGAGAGGCTCTAAGGAAAGCTTATCAAAAACCCACTCTTGATTCCTTTTGTGCTGCTTTGATTAGAGAGCAAGATAAGCTTGTACAACTTGGAGTGATCATCACTGCAGGTACCTTCAACAAAGCCTTAGTTTCCCAACAGAAAGATAAACCCAAGTATCCCAAGAAGCAACATCCTCGCTACAACAACAAGAAACATAAGGGTCCCAAACCCGCTTAGACGACTTCAGCTCCTAATGGTGACAAAGGAGCATAATATAAAAATAACAAGACTAACAAACATTGTAACTTTTGTAATAAAGATGGTCATGATGAGTCCAAATGTTTCAAGAATATGACAGCTTTAGAAGAAATGATGAAGAAGCACAACATCAGTGTTGATTCTCCTCCTTCTTATTCTTCTCATGGACATGCACTTTCTGCTTCTAGTTTCTCCTTCAATACAACTTCTACTTCTTCTTCTAATGAGTGGCTTATTGATTCTGGAGCATCTTATCATATGGCTAAGGATAAAGACATATTTTCATCTCTAAATGAATGTAACACCAAGAAAATATTTGTTGGTGATGATAGATCTCTTAGTGTTGTAGGATCTGGAACAGTTCAAATAGATAATGGCCATTTCAATGATGTATTATGTGTTCCAAGTCTTTCTTGTAACATTCTATCAGTATATCAAATCACTCATACAAGTGAAGGTAAAATCGTAGAGTTTTCACCTCACTAAGTTGTAATCAAGGATCTAAAAGATCCTAAGCATGTTCTTGCAACTTGAATTGTTGATGATATTACCAGGTTGTACAAGTTTGACAACTTTGGGTCATCATATTTTTCATCAGTTTTTGTTGCTCATAGCGATGACTTGAGAAAACTTTGGCATGAATAGTTTGGTCGTCTAAACTATCCCTCGTTGCAACAACTATGTAATCAACAGATGGTGACTGGTCTTCCTCCTATTTCATGCAGAGATGGTGTTTGTGCCGGTTGTGTTCTCAACAAACATCATCGGGAAAATTTTGAAAAGCATGCCTCTTGGCATGCCTTGGGCCCTTTGCAGCTTGTTCACAGTGATTTGTGTGGTCCACTTTCTTCTCCTTCTTTTCTGGGTGCAAGTATTTCTTAACCTTCATTGATGATTTTTGCTAATGTACTTGGGTTTACTTCTTAAAACTTAAGAGTGAAGTTTTTGACAAGTTTTTGGTCTACAAGGCCCTTGTAGCAAAGAAATTTGGACATCAAATTCAAAAGTTAGGAACATATAATGGAGGTGAACAATAATTTTACAAGTTACTGCACTACACAGGGCATCCAAATGAAACCCATTGTTCCATATACACCACAAAAAAATGGTGTTGCTGAGAGAAAGAACCGCACATCAAAAGAAATGGCTAATTATATGATCTAGTCTAAGAGATTAAGTCTAAAGTATTGGGTGAAATAAATCCACTATGAAAATTACATAGTAAATCGCACTCCCACAAAGGCTCTTAAAAATATAACATCGGAAGAAGCTTGGACTAAAATTAAACCAAATGTAAGTCACTTCCATGTATTTGGATGTACAGCATGGGCTCACATTCCCGATGAGGAAAGTAAAGCATTGCATCCTAAAAGTGAGAAGTGTATATTTTTTGGTTATTCTAAAGATGTCAAAGGTTATAGACTTCTTCAACCAAATTGTAATGAAATTATTGTTAGAAGAGATGTTAAATTTGATGAAAACATCTTGGCCTGCGAGCCTAATTTGAAAATTGTGCCATCTTCGACCTGCGAGCCATCTTCGACGTTTGTGCCTTCTTGTATTCATATTCTGGTTTCTTCTTTAGATGACGACAGTGAGGATGAAAATCCACCTCTGCCTACTCACCTTCCTCCAGATGAGTCCTTCGAACCTGAACCAGCACTAGTTCTACCACTTCCTAGATGTGTCCATTCAATGCGAGAAGCAACTGGTGGTCTTGCCAGTGATCCTTCAGATCAGCATAGAACATGTTCATAGTTCCAACGAGCCTCTTCTCTTTTGGCTCAAGGTTCCGAGACTCATGATCCAGAGACATTTGCAAAAGCTTCAAGTCATCCAGATTGGGATACAGAAATGAATGGAGAGTATCGTTCTTTAATGGAAAACAATACTTGGGATATCGTATCTCTTCCAAAAGGAAGAAAACTTGTCAGATGTAAATGGGTCTACATAACTAAGTATGCATCAGTTGGAATAGTTAAAAGACACAAAGCTCAGTTAGTTGCCAAAGGATTTTTCCAAGTTGAAGGAATTGACTATAATGAAACCTTTTCCCCTGTAGCCAAAATGAATTCCATCTGCCTTGTTCTTGCCCTTGTTGCCTCACATAAATGGGAGGTCCATCAGATGGATGTTAAATCCGCCTTCTTGCACGTAGATTTGGAAGAAGAAATCTACATGGAACAACATCCTGGCTATGTCCAGAATGACTCTATCCTTATTTGTCACCTTAAGAAAACTCTTTATGGTCTTAAGCAAGCTCCTCGAGCTTGGTACGAAAAAATAGACAACTTTCTTATTGACATCAGATTCTCTAGATGCCATTCTGATCCTAATGTCTATACCAAGAAAGTAGGAAGCCATATCATAATCCTTTTCCTTTATGTTGATGGCCTTATCCTTACTGGTAGTGACTCAAAACTTTTAAACCATGTGAAAACCAACCTTAAGAAGAAATTTGAAATGACAAACTTAGGTGTTTTGCACTATTTCCTTGGCCTCCAAGTTTTGCAAACAAATGAAGGAATTTTTCTTTCTCAGTCTAAGTATGCTTGTGACCTTCTTCGTCGCTTTCGCATGGACGATTGTAAACCAGCCCCTTCTCCCTTCCAGTCTGGAATCAAGCTTACTACCACCTGTACCATCATTTAGTTGGTAGCCTCTTATACTTGACTCATACTCGTCCTGATCTTTCCTTTGTTGTTGGTCTTGTTGTCCGGTACATGAAAACACCCCATGAAAGCCATTGAAAAGCAACTAAAAGGATGCTTCGCTATGTCTGTGGTACAATTCAGTTTGGGATACATTACAGTTCAGAGGGGGACTCCTTTATTGGTTGGTTTCACTGATTTAGATTGGGCTGGCGACCCTAATGATCAGAAGTCTACTACAGGTTATGTTTTCATCCTTGGTTCAGGACCTATCACTTGGGTCTATAAGAAACAACAGACTATTGCACTTTCTTTAGCAGAAGCAGAGTACCAAGCAATGGTAAATGCAAGTCGTGAAGTCGTGTGGCTTCGACAGATCCTTTTAGAGTTTGGATTCGAGCAACAACATCCGACCAACCTTTGGTACGACAATCAGAGTGCCATCAAGCTCGCCAAAGACCTAGTTCAACATCAGCACAACAAACACATCAAGCTACACATGCACTTCATCAGAAAGCTAATTCATGATCAAGTTATTGAAGTGTTGTTTTTTCCTACAAAAGATCAAGTTGCAGACATTTTCACAAAGTATCATACAGAAGCAAAGTTTTCCAAACTTCGATCTATGTTAGGAGTTCAAGAAGTTGTCATTAAGGGGGGATAGGCTCTAATGCCTCCTTCCTTCCCCTATTGTGTCACTATTGTAAATCCTTCAATCCTATCCCA
>SNQJ01S0007531.1:12388-34885 GCA_010110895.2 Picea sitchensis | reverse complement strand
TTCCTTACATGTTGTGTAACTTATATTTGAATATATAATATAGAAAAGAAAGTCTTAGCTTCAATAATAAACCAAATCATTCACACAAAATAATGAACACAAGAGCATTGTAGAGAAAACCCTTGAGGTAGGGTAACACCATTAACTATTCCTTAAGGAAGGAAACACTCCTCAAGCAATACTTGCCAATTAATTACAATATTATTAATCATTTTTCATTACATTTCTTACACTTTTTTATATAGTAATATCTACCTCCTAGGAAAATTCTAGAGAAGGAACATTCTAGTAGGTGGAACCTTCTAGTAAGCCTTCTTACATTCATTGACCTCCTAGGAACATTATAGAAAATGAACATTCTAATAGGCCTTCTTACATTCATTGCTTTTACGCTATTACATAGGCCTTATTTATTAAAAATTGTGTCCATACATAGAAATACATAATCATATATCTATTATTATTTCCTTTGGGTACCTCTCTAGGTACCTCATATTACACCCTTAGGTATACTACATTACATGAATTGGATAATTGGGTTGTTGATATTTACAAGAAAATTGATCAAAATGATAAATTGATTGAAGCATTTCAACTAAAATTTGTAGAAAAAAAAAGAAACAAATCAAGAACATGGTTAATGAAATATGTGAAACAAATGACCTCATATAAAAGGTTAATGCAACTTGTGACATAGATAGTCTAACTCAAATGGTTGATGTTACACATGCAACAAAAATATGGTTGATGATTCCTTAGGAGTCATGAGATGGAATCATATAATGAATTGATGAAGATAATTTTTGTTCAAGATGAGTAACAAGAAGAAGCAAGCATTGATACGAGAAGCAATATCACTCAAAGTAAACTTGAATTTTCTTTTCAATTTCAAAAGAAATTTGCGACGGGTTATGGTGCAAGGAGAACAATAGGGGGGAGGGGTGTCGAGGTGTTAGGGGGTGGGAGGGTGCATGTAGAGGGGAAATGGGTGTGGGGTGGAAGGGTGCATGTCGAGGGGAAATGGGGAGTGGGGTGGAAGGGAGATGCTCAATATCAACACCCACCAATTTTTTTTTATTGTTTTATTGTTTTTTTTCCATCAAAACATTTTTATTGTTTTTTTGTTTGGATATTTATGTATGTTTTTTCTCGTAAGGAGGTCTGTCTGGATATGACGTAAGACCCAAGGAACGATGCGAAGCCTGAGGTTATATGCTACTATAATTACGTCTATGGGCGTTACTTTATTGATAATTGGTGGATTAATCATTCTTCGTCTATAGGCGTTCCTTTATTGATAATTGGTGGTTTAAAGACAAGTCATGTGACAATATTTTGAAAGGATGAATGAGTGACCCACAAAATCCACAAGATTATTATGTGGGACTGAGTTATTACTAGCACAACCATTTAAGTTGTGGCTGATGAACGTCGATAGGCCGTTTCAGATTCAAGAGTCGACTGCTTCAGATTCAAGAGTGGCTGATGAATCTAAGAGTCGGTCGCTTCAGATTCAAGAGTTCCCTGCTTCAGATTTATAAATATATCCCCAAAATATAACACGTACATGCAATAAATGTGGAATTCAAGAGTCTGCCACTTCAGATTCATAAATATATCTCCAAAATAAAATAAGTACGTGCAACAATATGACACTTTAATCCTGATTAATTAGGTAAACTTGGAAATCACTCGTTAGGGCAGTAAATTATTAATCATATTAAGTAAATGTGAAAAAGTAAACAAGTAAACATAAATGCAAGGAAGTTATCAATATTAAATTTCATTCATTGATTTGAGAGGACGACTAAGAATATGCCAACATCTTTAATTGTTAGCCATCTAATTAGAATTTTAGATTAAAAGGTGATTAATTGTGTCCATCTCCAATAGGTATACACCTTTAGGCGTAATTATGCTTAACACTTTTAGCATTGTAAATTTTAGCTTCACATAAATGAATACCTTTAGATTTAGAATTTGAAGTGATAAATTAGTTCATCAATTTCATGTGGTTTTAAGAAAACCAAAACTTTTAGTGTGATAATTGTTTTGTGTTTAGGTTTAGTTTTTAAAGTTTTAAGGTTTTTAGATCTAGTTTTTAAATTTTTAGGGTTTTTGTGTTTTTGTTATAAAACTAAGGGACATCACTAATTATTATATATATTTTAATCATGGCAAAAAGCAAAGTCATGCGAGAGTATCTTGAGATGATAAAGGAAATCATGCAAATGTATTTCGAGAGGATAAAGGAACTCTCTAGATTATTTTGGCCACTTTGGGAGTGAGAAATTATTACGCTTTGCACTTACAACACTGTAAATTTTTGCTCATTATGAATGAATACCTTTGGATTTAGGATGTGAAACCATACACTAGTCAACTATTTCATGTGGCCACATGGAAACCAAAACTTGTGGTGTTACTCACAATCAATTTATTTGCTTATCAAATACTTATTAAGTTATTAAATTATTATGGAAATCATTAGATTTAAAGAAACAAAGTAACAATGCTCATATTTCAATAGTGTGGTGACAACATCCATAAGTGTATCCAGGTTCCTCCAAAAAAGGCTCGACTTTCGAATGTACCTGTGCGAATAGGAACCGGTTCGCCCTCCATGCTGATTCCATCGAGGTCGAGAAAGTAGAAAGATTGAAACAGATAGTTTGAAATGAGATAGGTGATAAAAAAATAAAATTTGAAAGAACAGTTATATTTCAAATTGAAGTGTTAATTTTATTATAACTTTTTTATATTAACAAGTTAAAATAAATTATGTTTTTCATATAAAAAAAATCATCTAATAATTATTTTATAACCTTTAAAAAAATTATTTCTTAATTTATCATTTTCCAAACATAACTTTTTCATCATNTAATAATTAAATTAACTTTTAAAAAAAATATTATACATTTTAATACATTTTTTATTATTTTTATTTTGATTTATGATAGTGTATTAATTTAATTTTAAAAAAATATTACATTTAAAAAATATATATTTTGATTTATTTAAATGACTCTTTAAATAATTTTCGAGACTCGTAAGGAGGTCTGTCTGCATATGACGTAAGACCCAAGGAACGATGAGAAGCCTGAGGTTATATGCTACTATAATTACGTCTATGGGCGTTACTTTATTGATAATTGGTGGATTAATCATTCTTCGTCTATAGGCGTTCCTTTATTGATAATTGGTGGTTTAAAGCCAAGTCATGTGACAATATTTTGAAAGGATGAATGAGTGACCCACAAAATCCATAAGATTATTCTGTGGGACTGAGTTATTACTAGCATAATCATTTAAGTTGTGGTTGATGAACGTCAATAGGCCGTTTCATATTCAAGAGTCGACTACTTCAGATTCAAGAGTGGCAGATGAATCTAAGAGTCGGCCGCTTCAGATTCAAGAGTTCGCTGCTTCAGATTTATAAATATATCCTCAAAATAAAACACGTACACGCAACAAATGTGGAATTCAAGAGTCTGCCGCTTCAGATTCATAAATATATCTCCAAAATAAAACAAGTGCGTGCAACAATATGACACTTTAATCCTGATTAATTAGGTAAACTTGGAAATCACTCGTTAGGGCAGTAAATTATTAATCATATTAAGTAAATGTGAAAAAGTAAACAAGTAAACATAAATGCAAGGAAGTTATCAATATTAAATTTCATTCATTGATTTGAGAGGACGACTAAGAATATGCCAACATCTTTAATTGTTAGCCATCAGATTAGAATTTTATATTAAAAGGTGATTAATTGTGCCCATCTCCAATAGGTATACGCCTTTCGGCATAATTATGCTTAACACTTTTAGCATTGTAAATTTTAGCTTCACATAAATGAATACCTTTAGATTTAGGATTTGAAGTGATAAACTAGTTCATCAATTTCATGTGGTTTTAAGAAAACCAAAACATTTGGTGTGATAATTGTTTTGTGTTTAGGTTTAGTTTGTAAAGTTTTAAGGTTTTTAGATCTAGTTTTTAAAGTTTTAAGGTTTTTAGATCTAGTTTTTAAATTTTTAGGGTTTTTGTGTTTTTTTAGAGTTTTTGTTATAAAACTGAAGGGACATCACTAATTACTATATATATTTTAATCATGGCAAAAAGCAAAGTCATGCGAGAGTATCTTGAGATGATAAAGGAAATCATGCAAATGTATTTCGAGAGGATAAAGGAACTCTCTAAATTATTTTGGCCACTTTGGGAGTGAGAAATTATTATGATTTGCACTTACAGCACTGTCAATTTTTGCTCAGTATGAATGAATACCTTTGGATTTAGGATGTGAAACCATACACTAGTCAACTATTTCATGTGGCCTCATGGAAACCAAAACTTGTGGTGTTACTCACAATCAATTTATTTGCTTATCAAATACTTATTAAGTTATTAAATTATTATGGAAGTCATTAGATTTAAAGAAACAAAGTAACAATGCTCATATTTCAATAGTGTGGTGACAACATCCAGAAGTGTATCCAAGTTCCTCCCAAAAAAAAAGGCTCGACTTTCGAATGTACCTGTGGGAATAGGGACTGGTTCGCCCTCCATGTTGATTCCATCGAGGTCGAGAAAGTAGAAAGATTGAAACAGATGGTTTTGAATGAGATAGGTGATAAAAAAAATAAAATTTGAAAGAACAGTTATATTTCAATTTGAAGTGTTAATTTTATTATAACTTTCTTATATTAACAAGTTAAAATAAATTATGTTTTTCATATGAAAAAAAAATCATCTAATAATTTTTTATAACCTTTAAAAAATTTAATTCTTAATTTATCATTCTCTAAATATAACTTTTTCATCATCAAAATAAATTCAAACAATTTCATACAATTTCAATTTTGTTTAATTCTAAATTTATCATTCTCCAAACATAACTTTTTCATCATCAAAATAAATTCAAACAATTTCATACAACTCCAATTTTTGTTACTTAAAAAGTAAAAACTTATAAAATAATATTTTTACATCTTAATATAAAATACTCATTTAAATATATTATTCAAAATATTGAAGATTAAAAAAATAATAAAATACCATGACATTTTAACTTGCTCTATTTAATAAAAAAAATAGTTATGTTTCATAAGTTTCAATTATAAATTTATTAAAAAAAACAAAAATTTTTATTTAAATGTATAATTTATTTTTTATTAAATTTTATTTAATAGATAAAAGTATAATAAAATTTATATAAATTTAATTTTTTACATGACCATTAAAAAACTAATAATTAAATGAATAATTTCCCTAATAACTTAATAATTGTATGTTTTAATAAAAATATTACAAAACTAATAATTTCATGTATATTCAAAGAAAAAATCAATAACTTGAATGTCTTAATAGTAATATAAAAAGCAAATATGTATGTCATGTTACAACTAAAATATGAGTTACTATTTTAATATTTTTTTATTTTTTATTTGAGTAATATTAATTTTTAAGGAAGAATTTAAAGTCATATCATTTTTTTGTAAATAAAAGTAACTATATATTGATATTCACAAATATACGTGGCATTACAAAATCTAGAGTCATGTCCTACCACAACTGGGAAACTAGAACAGGATTCAAGTACAACTTTAACTGTTTGGATGTCTAACTGGAAAAAAAGGTCACAGTGAGCAACTAAGCAGTGGCCATAGATGACTATGATACAATGTTTGATTTTGATAGATAATCTCAATTCTCTGCATAATTGACTAAACCAAAAGAAAAACATTAACCTAGGGGAGCTAGTCTAAGTGTGAGCTCGAGCTCAGCCAACCATGGGCACTATAGGCTGGGAAAAATTTATGGCCGCATGTTGGGCACCATTTGTTTGCATGAGTTTCTATCATCGCGTCAAACATGAGGTCCATATGCTATCCCAAGATTTGTTGAATGTGTGCATGGTTGTCCATTTTCTGCCACAGCTCGAAGATGAGTTGAAGGTGCTCGTCTAGAAGTCGAATTGGGGTGGGCGGAGGCGACGCCTCCATAAGATCTGCATCCATATCCAAGTCTACAACCACTGCATCCATTGTTGTCATTGGTGTAGCCACTTTTCAGCTGGGAGGAATTTCTTCCTCCACCAAACATNGAATTCCTAGGTGAAGGCTAGGCGTAGGGGAAAATTTCTCAGGAGGGAGAATTACCTCCTTGATTGAACAACTTCCAGGGTCATTGGTGGGATTGGGGGTAGGAGACTAGAGTTGTTGAGGTTGATTATGGTTCTGGTCGAGACGAATGATAATGATGAGGGCCAGCTTAGAGCGAGGGAGTCTGTTACATCTCGTAAGGGCGTTGTAGTACAATGGACCCCTTATGGACTTGCCCATTTCTCTGGGCATGGTGTGAGCATTCAGGTGAGGATTGGGCTAGACAAACAATGGAGGAATGACCGTGGGAAGACAAACAATTGAGCGCAAGGAGAAAATGAAATGGGAGAGCCAAAGAACTGTCGAGCAAAGGGCAAAGAGAAAGTCAAGGGATAGTCAGGCATAAGGCAAGGAAGGAATGAGAGAACATTCCAGAGCACAGGCCTTCATAGTGCCTGGCGAATTGACATGGGCGAGACCCATGAAGGTCGAGATGACTGCTAGCGTGGTGAAGGTACCTTGCTTGGTGCACCCAACCTAGTTAGCGCAAGGCTACATTAAGTTTCCTTGGAGTGCCTAGTGCACTGCCATTAATCCATGATGAGTGTGGGTCATTCACTTATAAGAAAGAATTTAACATCATATCAAGAGGATCATGAATCACTAGGCAAGCTTGACATTTCAATATAGATATAAAATATTACAATGAAAATATGAAACAATACTTCAATATGAATATAAACAAGATCGTATATTTTTGTTAAAAGAAATGAAAAATGATTATAGTGTACAAAATTTTATTTAAATTGAAATTTTTTTCTATCATATTATTTTTTTTTATAATTATTTATAAAATTTCAAACAAATTTCTATAAAATGAAACTCATTGCAAGATTGCACAATTTTAGTCTATCACTATGAAAACTAAGTCACACATTTCCTTTATAATTATTAAACTAAAAATTAAAAGATATTACATGATATTTCCCATTTCTTTTATAAATATTAAACTAAAAATCAACAAAAAATATGTGATAATTTCATACCTCTTAAATTTGAAAAATTACCAAAAAAAAAATTACATTTACTGAAAACAAATTTCGACAAATCCCTATTTGGATTATTTTTACAAACATATATATTATAATTTGCAAAGAAAAATAATTAAAAAAAACACAAATCAATAAGAGAAAGTTACAAGAAAACTACATTCAACAAATAAAATTTTGACAAATACTTTTTTACATTATTTTTACAAACATATATTAGGATTTACAATGCACATCAATTAAAAGAAACAAAAATCAAATCCTTCATCTCTTACTAGGTTGATGAACCACCTCCATACATATAGTCCTGGAAATAGGCACCAAATTCACGAGATACGTTCAAGGCTAAGCAAAAGCGGCCAGAACAAGAAACATTCGTATAGGATGATGATTTGAAAGGATTATACCTTCGTATAGGACGATGATTTGAAAGGATTATACCTTCATCATCTTTATAGTTAAGAGGACTGTAATAACTCTGGGCATTTTGGGAAGTATAATGTTCGAACCTATTGTGACTTCAATCTAGAGCTCCACACAGTCGTTCAACATTTGAAAGGTTCTGGCCTTCCACTGACGAAGAGATAAGGGAATCTCTGTGTATGAGTGACATCTATTCTGCAAGCAATCCTTATCTCGATTGCAGATTCTGTGCATCCAACGGTATGAACGAAGTTAATGTAAATTAACTGTTGATTTCGTCCATGTCCGTTGGATGGACAGAATTTCAATCGAGTTAAGTTTGGATCTCTATAAGTGTTAGTGAATGAATGAGTGGCGCAACTTGCATGAAATGACAAAGCAACATGAAATACCATCTTTCCACAGTGAAGCAACATAAAGAAACGCATGATACTGAAAATGCAGAATATGAATTGGATTTATATATATATATATGAGGGAGAGCGATTTGAATGACAAAAGTCAATCACCATTCTTGTAACATCACAATATTGGTTGGATATCTATTGATATGAACATTGCAAACAAAAAGAGTCATAAATTCATAGGCTCTTTTTTCTAAGACACGTCACACGATATAGGGACTGTGCCACATGGGTTTGAACTTGCCTACCCCCAGTGGTTCCTTGGCTTGATTGTATAGAAGGACCAAGTCACCCTCAATGTACAGACGAGGAAATATAGACTTATCATATTGGATCTTGACACATCTTTTATTCTCTTCGATAGCCGTAGAGGCGTCTCGACACTGCTCATCTAGACTCTCTAGGTGCACAAGGCATTGTTTGAGATCGGAGGTGTCAGGTAGGAGTGTAACTACCAATATAAGAGAAGGGATCTCACATTCAATAGGTAATATTGACTCCACACCGTGTACTAACTGGAAAGGAGAAAAATTGGTGGAAGTTTTTACCAAGGTTCGGTATGCCCAAAGTGTTGGATAGAGAATGATATGCCAGTCATATTTTCTGTAGCTGATAGTTTTATGAAAAATGGTTTTGAGAGACTTGTTCATAGCCTCTACTTGTACATTTTCTTGGGGGTAGTAAGGGGAAGAATAACCATGCTTAAACCACATTTTAGATGCTAATTCTTCCATCATTTCATTTTGAAAGTGACTTCCATGATCAGTGGCAATCTCACTCAGGATTCCAAAGCTGGCTATAATTTGATTGAATATGAAGAAGGCAACATTATTCCCATCGTATTTAACTATAGGCATGGCCTCGACCCACTTAGTAAAGTATTCAATGGACACGATAATGTGTTGATGACCCCCAATCAAATTTGGGTTGCAATCCACAAAGTCCACCCCCCCACTTGGTGAAGGGACCGAAAATAATGATTGGATGGAGAGGGGTTGTATACGAGCACATTTTCTGAGTGAACACCTGGCAAGGGTGACACTTCTTAAACACTTCGACGCAATCTTTAAAGATAGATGGCCAAAAATAAATGACTCACAAAATTTTATGCGCTGTCGCAAGCCCAAATAGATGACCACCACAAGCCCCACTATGGCAGTTGTTTAAAACAGACTCGGCTTCTTCATGATTTAAACAACGACATAGGATATTTTCTACTCCTTGACGATATAGAGTTTCGTTGATGATAAGATAGTTCTTAGCTTGGTATCGTATATGTCGTGGGTCGTGAGAGATGATGAGGGAACTTCAAAGTTTGAAGATAGAGAGAAATGTCTCAATACCAGGGGTCTGATGATGAGACAAGGAAAATGTATTCATCCACAAATGAATCAACATGAATAACATCCTCGTCTAATCAATGGAAGTCAGATATTAACTCTACAAAAACTAGTGTTTTTTTGGATTTCGCAGAAGAGAAATCGAGATCGAACTCTTGTAGAATGACAATCCATTTATTGTACTTTACCCCTATGATACGCCTGGTAAGGACGTATTGAAATGGATTGACATCGACAACCACAATAATTTTGCAAAGAAATATATAATGTTGTAATCATTGGACTGTGTGAACGACAACCAAAGCTATCTTTTCAACATGAGAATATTTGAGTTCAGGGCCGACTAAGTTTCAACTAATATAGTAAATGGTATGCTCACAGAGCTCATCATCCTCCTAGACCAACACCATACCAATTGTCACTTTGGACATGGAGACATAAAGAAAGTAATCTCTATTGTAGTCTAGAGACTTCAACAGAGGCGTCGATACCAAGGATTTCTTCAAAGCATCAAAGGATTCATAGGCTCGCTCATCCTAGATAAAATGAGTGTCCTTCTTCAAGAGATGCATGAAACCATTAGTAATATTTTCATAGTTCACTATATACCGTCGTAAAAATTTATCTTTCTCCTGTAAACCTTGAAGTTGGCAAATAGAGCGCGAGGGAGGTAATCAAAGTATTTCCTCAACCTTTAATAGATCTACCATGATCCTAACCTCAGAGACTAAAATCCTAGAAGACGACCTGAACTAACACAAAAGATTCATTTATGAGGGTTCAACCAGATGTGATAATGGCGACATCTTTCAAAGACTAGTGAAAGCTATTGAGGGTGATCCACTCTCTTATGGGAGTGGGCAGGAAGATCATCAAGACAAGCTTCAACTATATGCTTGATATCATGAAATGTGAAGGTCATGGCACGTTGGAAGGGTTCTCCGACGTTTTTAAGTCCGAAATCCATCTTCTGATATACGAAAGTACCCCAAGGGAAAATAAATTCCAACTTATGTTGGTCCTCGAGTTTAATATGAATTTGGTTATACCCTAAAAATCCATCCATGAAGGAAAACACTTCTCTTCCCACACACTCGTCGAGAATATGATTGATGAAGGGTGTCAGGAAGTTGTCTTTAGGACATACTTTATTCAGGTCACGAAAATCCATGCATACGTGGATGGTTCCTTGCTTTTTATTCACAAGAATGGAATTGGATATCCATTCAGTCAAGGGAACTGGGTAAATAAATCCCACATTAATCATTTTTACCTATGTCTTAATAGCAGGGGCCTTCTTTGGATGGAAATCTCTAAGACGTTGTCGAACAAGCTTAGCATCTGGGTAAGTTTTAATCTCATGTTCTAAAATTTGACATTCGACCAAGTGAATACATCTCATAATTCCTTGAAGAGTTCGGTGTAGATCAAAATTTCTTCTGGCGAACAATCCACATCGATGTATACATTTTCAATTTTGCTAGGGATATGAGAGATATCGATCATGATGGTAGGGGAGATACTCACCATGTTTTCTTCGACATAAATGTCATGTGTATCAAGTGGAACTACGACTTGACCTACTATGTCATTCAAAGTAGATCTAAAATCATCTTGCTCGATTTTAGAAATATCTGGGAGAAAATAAGAACGATGATGCATATCATCCCAAGGTTTGTCAGAACCATTCATGGCCTCAATGATAGCTTCATCCAAAGGCAAAGTCTCATCGAGGCAATCACTTGAACAAGTCGATGAAGCGACCCACACGGCCTCGAGGACAAGATCCTCCTTGTTTGTCTATGAGGTAACAGGATCCAGATTAGCGAAAGAGTCAATAACAACTTGATACACAATATTTGTTGTCGATAGTGGCATGGAAATTATAGAATGTAACTGACCTTCACAAGACGTAGTCGAGGAAGGTAGGGTTCAAGGATCGTTAAAATAGGAAGTATAGAAAGGAACAGACCTCTCTGACGAAACGGGCCTATTGGACATGTCGTATATATGGTGAATCGATGCCATGAAGTCGAAGGTACCCATAAGGGATGAATACATTTCGACACCGATATTCTCAGTTGTTGGATGAGAACTATCGATCATAGGGATTGACGGTCCAAAAAATTCACTTGGACTAACATGCACAAAGGGAAACTAATCAATCGTCATGATATTCCCATCATGAGGAAAACAAAGAGTACGGAAGGCGAAAGATACAATTGCAATCATAGCATAAGTCCAATTGTGTCCTAGTAACAATTTATAATTGAAGGGCACATTAACCACCTTGAAATCCACCTCTATCGTCTTCCCACCTAACTAGACCGGAAAGGTGGGAAGAATATCATGAGGGCGGGAAGAACAACTGTCAAAAGAAGTCAACATGGTAGGAGACTGAGAAAGGGCCAGAGAGCTGAGGGATTTCCAACAAACCAGGGACATCACACATCTTGTAGCCCCTTCATCAACAACAGTACGCTTTATGGTATACTTTAAATAACCCATGTGGATTTGGAATGGCACATGGTAAGTTAAGACAGGCTTCACATATGTGACATCAAACTTGATAAATTTCGAGCCACAAGGATATAGAGCTCCTAACGCAGATAGCAAGGAATTCCTCTGTGAAGGACATGTCTGGAGTACCTCCAAAGCCGACATCGCATGGGGTTTGACCCAGGTCCTCAACAATAGATTAATTCTAGGTGGATCTAGAATTAGGATTGTGGGTAGAGCGCTTAAGTACTCCTTTCAGAATACAAGGCAGGGGCTCTAGTTTTTCGATTTGTAAGTGTGTCTCCATAGGAGGGGGAGACTCTAGACCAGGTACAGTCTGTGGAGAACTGCAATCACGAGACTGAGTGGCTACATTAACCTCATATTTAACCATATTGATGCATAAATAGTCATCGTCTTGCATCGGTGAGTTTTGACTCCCACTCGCCACTTCAAGCATTCATGGAGCTTGAGGCCATGTGTTGGTTATGTGGAAAATGATTAATCAACATGACAGGTGGTAGAGATAAAATCCTCAAAACTTCCACAAGTTTGGGGCATAAATGGTTAAGTTGATCATCTGTACAAATCTTACAGAGAAAATTCACCTTCCACCTTTCTTTCTTTCCCTCACCATCATTAGTATTCATCTTCTCATTATTACCATTTTCCTTGGGTTTACTATTATTCTTCCCAACCCTACGATTATTATTAAGCCCTTTCTTCCTATTGCCTCCTGGTTGTTGGTTACCATTTGGGTTGGTCGACGATTGCATAGAGCATACATCCACCGAATGAGTGGGATTGGAGGAAACAGACGAAGATGGCTCTCCTGTAGACTATTTTAAATACAAGTCTTTCAAATGGCTTGTCACCAAGTCTATGGATTTCACATTGATGGGACCTACAATTCCATCGGCATGAGGCCCGAGATTTTGTCTAGGGCCATAGTTTGACCTCGATGTGTCTATAATAATCTCGTATAACATCCTAGACTGATCATATACAAGATCTAACTGTTGGGCTTTAAAAATTGCTTCTTCCTCAGAAGTAACCCTGGATGTAGAAACATCCCTCGAAATATAAGGCAGGAGAGATTTAAGGATTTGCCACTCTAGCGAGAATTCCAGGGGTATGTAGGCCTTGATCAACCTCTTCCATCTACTCCACTCCTAGTTGTGGTCCAATATATGAGTGGCCCTATCCAAACGAAAGGTCGACAAAAGTTCTATGCCAGCATCATAACGAATCGACAATTGGAAGTGGTTGAGGAAGACTAAAACCAACTGATTAAAAGTTATGTATGCTCCCCTAGGTAGCTCGATATACCATTTCGTGGCAACCCCTATGAGGGTGCATTGAAACAATATTAACCAAATAGAATCGTCATTAAGGGAATTCAAAGAGCACCAAAGGTGAAAAGTGGCAACATGATCACTAGGATCCTCACTAGTTCTTCCCTTGAATTTTGGAATATCGAAAGGAAGCTTAGTGGGGACGGAGAGCCATGATGGATCATGATGCACAAGGTCATTCATTAACTTAGAAAAGTATGGAATATTGAGCACGGCCAGAAAAAGGGAGACGGGGTTGCGGCATCTAGCCCCAAGCTCCCTATAAATATTGTTGTTGGGAAATCACAGCCCATCCAAGGTTCTAGTAAGCACCATGGCCCTGTACAGGATTGTAAGACCCTCCTTCGGGTTGATTCATGAAGGGTTGGTTGGGAACCATTCCAGTAGGAATGCTTTGATGAGGATTGTAAAAACTTCCCCCAGCTGGAGTGGCTCCAGGTTGGGGTTTCCCAAGGTATAAGAATAACCTACTACGGGCATGAATCCGGAGGATAAAGGAGGATTCATCATGCCAAATGTGTTGGTCGGAATCGGTACAAAGGAGGTGGGTGTAAAGGATGGAACGTGAGAAAGAACTTGTTTGCCAGGTTGGTTACTCCATCCAGAAGAAACAGGATTAGACCCGGGGTTAAGAGGAGGAACACCTCCAATGGTAGGAGTCGTTTGTGGGACATAAGTACCACCAAACGAGAATGGAGTGTGTGGAAGAGTTGTGCCCCCAAGTATACTTCTAGTATTCATACTAGACACTGGGATGGAGGTTGAAAACTGTGATGTGAAATTCGCCATACCATAAGAAAAAGGACTAGAGGCCATAGGGATGGACTAAACATTATAGTCGGGTGAGTTACAAAGAGACAAAAAAGCGTTTGTGGCTATAGGTTGAGTATTCACTATAGGACGTGCAGAGGTGATGATAAGCACCTTTGGCACTACAACCATTGTGGTTGAAGGTGTCAAAGGGGTACTGTTAACTATAGTAGGTATGGGAGTGGAAGGACTCCCAGTATCTTGTTGACTCGCTTCAATACTCATCTTTGTATGATCACAAGTATGATAAGTGGAGATGTGTGTACCACGTTTGATAACTTTATGCCTTTTAGAAGTCAAAGACTCAAAATGCGGTGTTAATTGTAACAAGTGGCGAGACCTGCGGGGAAGCTGGTCTGGCTCCACGATGACTCAAGACTTAAGATATAAAAAAAAAAATCCTAAGGCTAACTAGTAATCAAAGAGCACACCAAACATAATCAAAAGGCCAATATGCACACAAACAAGATAAAATGGTTGAAAGGGGCCTCCCTCTCTAAAGTAGGTATGCCTCACCCAAGAGGGGCTTGGGACTCCTCTTCTAAAGATTGGAAGTATCTGAATTAGTTATAAGGGCCCTCATGGGTTTAACAACTAGACGGTCAGATCGCCCTAGAGAGGTAATCCTCCATAAATGTTGTGTGTTGTCTGACCCTTATCTGACCCAGGGTACCTGCAGAATAACCCCTGCAAGTAACCTATGTGGTACCTATGTCAATCAAATAAGTAACCACGATATAACTAATGCACAGGCGAACAGTCATAAGTCAGATCCATTGTATGGGAAGGGTAACAAATCCTGAAACCTTGAAAGTACCACCTCTCATAGAGGTAAGGGTACTAGCAATATCTCCATATACGAATAGATCCCTAGAAATATATCTGACACTAAGAAGGTATCATGGGTATATCCCCTAAACCAACCTCACGCGACCTCGTTCTTAACTCCGGTGTTAGCGGAGCCTCCTTATATCACCAATTATACGATGGATTTCTCCACTCCCTTAGTCAGACACATATGTTGATTTAATAACCTTCAAGAAGTTTATTCACAAAATCCTATTCCAAGGCTCTAAATCCTAAGCTAGTTTGTGCACCCTAGAAAAATAAAATCGTTACTAATAAATTTTAAATTATAGCGTTACTTTTAGTGGCCTTTCTTACTCAAAAAGGTGCAGTCATGAAACTAGTGATGTTATGACTCAACAAGTAAAATAAATGAATATGAATACAATGCAAAGTCCTAACTTCAATTCCCAATAAATGATATGTTTTTCAAAATTAAATTCTCAATTTAGTTCTACAATTCTAAATAAAATGCAATATTTCTTTACATGTACTAAGATCAATTAGAAGGACTCAAAAGATCAAAATGCCAACAATGTAAAATGCCTAATATTTTTGTATTTTCAATATAAGCGAATGAAAATGCAAGGACTGAAAAACAACTTGATATAAACACTCTACTATATGTAAACATAGACAAACCAAGTAGGATATCAAGAAGAAAAAAACCCATCCCAAGATGCGAGGACAATCAAATGAAAAGGATGATGAGAAAGGAACCACCCAAAAATTCAACCAAAGAAAGGTTTATTATCATTCCACAAACATTTAACAATCATAACAGAGACCCAAGAAGACTCAACAATCATCAAAACCTACCCAACAACCATCAAACCCAACAACCAAGCAACAAAGGGTTATGTATGTGAATGTTAAGGAGAAAACCATGTATATACGCTTCTTTAAGGAGGAAAACATGTGTATGTACACTAATGTTAGGAAAAAACCCACGTATATGTGTCAAAACACAACTAGGATAAGGAGAGGCTAAGAAACTCAGACTCATAATGAACAAAGGTCGTCAAGCATTCATACAACAATAAACTCAATATTAACGAGAGAAATCTAAGGACAAAAACACTCCAAACCCTGAAAAAGAAGATTCTATCCTCAGTAAGGTCGCCAACTCGGTTACGAGGAAAATGTCTCTATGGCTAGGGGTAAACCACAACAAACGAAAATGAATGCATAAATCAACTCTAATCTCAGGTATGCTATATAAAAAAATATGCTAGCAAAACAAGATAAAACGCCTACCTCGTCCAGATGTTCGATGAAGTCCATCGTTCAACACTTGACTCAAAGCAATACAAACACAAGAATACAATGATAATATATATTGTTAGCACATTCAATAGCATAATCTATCAACATTCATAAAAAATATGCCCATGGAATAACAATTCAAATATTTTCCAGATATTAATTGGATGAGAAAAGAGTATTTCTGTTAAAATGTAATGAGCATAAGTGAATGAATTACAAACTTATGTGTCGGCACAGTTCGGAACCGAGAAACTAAGTTCCTTCCAGTTGGGCCTCCACCACTTCAATCCTCCACCAAAGGAAATCTCATATAAGAAAGACAATGAGGTTCTCAATCATGTCGGGAAGAGCTTGGGGGCTAAACAATGTGTTCAGACTTAAAACGACAAAGGGATGCATACTCAATATGAAGTGAATAATTTCTCCAGAGTAACTTTTCTCTCAAGGTTGAATTCTTCTCCTCTTTTCCATAACTAGGATTTGGCCCATTTGTATCCTTCAAGTGGAACTCAAGGGTTGAGTCGAAACTTTTCTAGGATAAGTAAGGTCAAGGATCATGGATCTCGTTACGTGACATGGAAACCTGACGCCATTTTTAAATTTTGGGCACAAATCCCGATGTATGCAGGTTGTAGTGGTGCAACCTACATATACACATGATGTACTATAGGTAGGGTGTGTATATGTGGAAAAATAATGTTTTTAGCTCTGGGATTTGCAAAAAGGGACTTCAAGTGTGCATAGGGAAATGGAAAAAGGCCTTATGTGCAAGTTTTCATAGGGTGAAGCAACTATTGCTATAACAAACGACCACGAATAAATAGTTATGGGGCATTAAGATCCACTAGGTAGGGAAAGGGATGGGGCTAAGAGACTTGGAAAATGGCTAAGCTTGTGGGCTTATCTCTATGGGAATAATATTATATTATTATTTCCTAAATACTAAGGTTGGACATAACCTATGTTATCCTAAGTTCTTATGGGAAGGGAATGAATGTTAAGTGGATATCATGCAGCTTCATGAGGACATGTGTCCGATTTGGGACATGTAATTATATTTGGAAACTTTTTATTCTTGGGGGTTCACTTCCATTCTGACCAGCTCCCCGAGTATGTGCTCATGCATGCATGAAGGGAGTCATTATCTCCATTTTTGACCTTTGAGCATGCACGAACCTCATAAACCTGTACGCTTTCTGGAGCCATATCCCATGTTTTTTTATCATCAATTGAAACCCGCGATCCTCATGGGTGGCACAACGCACCTGTGCCTACCTAAGCTTGTGTTGTACTTGTCTATTATGAGCAACACCTATTTACAAACTTGAAGTTCGTGGTTTCCACTTTTTCCTATTCATTAGTTGAATGTTGAAGTTGTTTTCACCTAAGCCTATTGTTGGTTATATGGGAGAGGGAGTGAAGAGGTGGGTTGTCAAGCCCTTGGAATGAAGAGGCAGGTTGTTAGGACTGTGAGAAACTCTCTATAGGTGAGAGAGTTTGTTGGAAAAGAAGAAACAGGTTGTCAGGCCTGTGAGCAACTCTCTCTAGTTGAGAGAGGTTTTTGGGGGAAGTGATTTCTCCTGGAGGGAGCCCAACAACAACTATAGTGCTCTGAGAATTCTTGTTTGGCCTATTGTTGAAGCTCTGGAAGGGAAGTGGGGAAACCAAAGGACTATTGAGAAGAGAAGGGGAACACTTCTCGGGGTGGGACATACATGTGGGGAATGAGAGGTTGTAGGTTGTGTGTATAAGTTGGCTCCTAGGAGGAAATCCTTCCTGATTTACTGTGTATCATCCCATTATCTCATCCTAGCCTAGGAATCCCTTTACCCGGGTGGAGATTAGTCCCAGCTCGGGGATGACCCACCGCTGAAGGTGATGAGTAGCATGGTATATGGATGGGAGGTTCGTGGAAGGTCTACATGCAGTTGGTGGCCATCTAAAAAAATACAAGTACCATTTCTATGTTCATTTACATACTATGTATCTGTACATGTCTAATATTTATAAGTATTTCTTGTATATGTTGTATGTGTAGGATTACTGTTATTTTTTCATTAATATGTGTATTAACATAATATGTTGCATGTTTTATGTTTATATATATATATATATATATATGGTATTGTATTTTTTATGGCGTGGCATGCCTCGGCCTGGGTGTCTGGGAATGTTACAAAATTGTATCTTAGCTTGAACAGAGTAGAAATGTGGTAGCATGCCCCGACTTGGGTGGCTAGGGGTGTTACACTCTTTGTGGCCTCCTTGTTGCATGATTCATATCTCTGTATTAAATCTAAGAGAAATTATCATTAAACATAAGATTTGTGTATAATTGATCCAATAGAAGATCAACTCAGTGTGCAAAACATTGTTCGTTGATGAAAATATTATGAGAGATATGCAATCTATAGTCCATGATTTTTATAATAGTCAACATTCACATGAATCTACCAAACTTATGCCTAGACTCTATACTAACAATCATAATCTTTGATCTAGTGAATATATCTACCACAACAATTTGACAAATCGATTCCTCCCAAGAATCAAGTGATGTTCCTCTGCCTCCTTCTCTTCAAGTAATATACTCAGGTTAATGTGGATCCAACAATAATTTTCAGCCAACTTAAGGGTTTGAAGTAGTGAATATGTATTTAGTAAAAAAATGCAAGCTCAAATCCATGCTTAACAATTCCAATCACTTAGATTGGTGGATGATAGATCAATCTATGAGACAAATCTGATCAAAAGAGGCTAGCTATACATGTGAGGTAGAATGGGCCTAGGCATGCTCTTATTGTATTTTCCAATTAAACACTCAACTGTAGAATGGACATTTCCATCGATTGCAATTAATGCACAAGTGTTCTCCTCTGTGTCATAGAACCCATTTCTCTAAACTAAGTTAACTGTGTTGCATAAAGTTTCTATGCTAGCACATCAGATGCATTTTTTAATGTCCACTGCCCAACCCTCCAAACATTCTGAATAGAGATTTTGCAGTCTTCCTTAATTTTCAATCCTGCATGGTTTTGTAGTTTTATACATTGTGTCAAGGCATCCCACATCTTGTTGCATCTTAATTCACCCCTCCCATCAATAGTGGATCTCATCAAATAGAGGAGATCAAAAGATGATTTTCTAAATTTCATGCAAATCAAATTTGTGTTATTTTGTAAATGTTTACCCTTATGATGTGGATTTGATTATCCATCTAAATATTGAATTAGTCATTCATATCAATTTCTAGTTCTTCATCCTAGATAAGCCAGATATTTTTTATTTTTTTTATTTTGATTTATGATATAGTATTAATTTAATTTAAAAAAAATATTATACATTTAAAAAAATATATTTTGATTTTTAAATCATTTTCGAGACTCGGAAGGAGGTCTGTCTGCATATGACGTAAGACCCAAGGAACGATGCGAAGCCTGAGGTTATATGCTACTATAATTACGTCTATGGGCGTTACTTTATTGATAATTGGTGAATTAATCATTCTTCGTCTATAGGCGTTCCTTTATTGATAATTGGTGGTTTAAAGCCAAGGCATGTGACAGTATTTTGAAAGGATGACCACAAAATCCACAAGATTATTTTGTGGGATTGAGTTATTACTAGCACAGTTACTTAAGTTGTGGTTGATGAACGTTGATAAGTTGTTTTAGATTCAAGAGTCGGTTGTTTCAGATTTAAGAGTGGCTGATGAATTTAAGAGTCGTCCGCTTCAGATTCAAGAGTTTGTTACTTCATATTTATAAATATATCCCCAAAATAAAACACTTACATGCAACAAATGTGGAATTCAAGAGTCTGTTGCTTCATATTCATAAATATATCTCCAAAATAAAACACGTACATGCAACAATATGACACTTTAATCCTGATTAATTAGGTAAACTTGGCAATCACTCGTTAGGGCAGTAAATTATTAATCATATTAAGTAAATGTGAAAAAGTAAACAAGTAAACGTAAGCATTTATAAATGCAAGGAAGTTATCAATATTAAATTTCATTCATTGATTTGAAAGGACGACTAAGAATATGCCAACATCAAATTAGAATTTTAGATTAAAAGGTGATTAATTGTGTCCATCTCCAATAGGTATACGCCTTTCGAAGTAATTATGCTTAACACTTTTAGCATTGTAAATTTTAGTTTCACATAAATGAATACCTTTAAATTTAAGATTTGAAATGATAAACTATTTCATCAATTTCATGTGGTTTTAAGAAAACCAAAACTTTTGGTGTGATAATTGTTTTGTGTTTAGGTTTAGTTTTTAGATCTGGTTTTTAAATTTTTAGGGTTTTTGTTTTTTTAGAGTTTTTTGTTATAAAATTGAAGGGACATCACTAATTACTATATATATTTTAATCATGACAAAAAGCAAAGTCATGTGAGAGTATCTTGAGATGATAAAGGAAATCATGCGAATGTATTTCGAGAGGATAAAGGAACTCTCTACAGAATCCACAAGATTATTTTGGCCACTTTGGGAGTGAGAAATTATTATGCTTTGCACTTACAGCACTGTAAATTTTTGCTCTGAATACCTTTGGATTTAGGATGTGAAACCATACACTAGTCAACTATTTCATGTGGCCTCATGGAAACCAAAACTTGTGGTATTACTCACAATCAATTTATTTGCTTATCAAATACTTATTAAGTTATTAAATTATTATAGAAGTTATTAGATTTAAAGAAACAAAGTAACAATGCTCATATTTCAATAGTGTGGTGACAACATCCAGAAGTGTATCCAGGTTCCTCCAAAAAAAGGCTCGACTTTCGAATGTACCTGTGGGATTAGGGACTGGTTCGCCCTCCATGCTGATTGCATCGAGGTCGAGAAAGTAGAAAGATTGAAACAGATAGTTTTAAATGAGATAGGTGATAAAAAAAATAAAATTTGAAAGAACAATTATATTTCAAATTGAAGTGTTAATTTTATTATAACTTTCTTATATTAAGAAGTTAAAATAAATTATGTTTTTCCTATGAAAAACAAATCATCTAATAATTATTTTATAACTTTTAAAAAATTTAATTCTTAATTTATCATTCTCTAAACATAACTTTTTCATCATTAAAATAAATTCAAACAATTTCATATAACTTCAATTTTTATTTAATTCTTAATTTATCATTTTCTAAACATAACTTTTTCATCATCAAAATAAATTCAAACAATTTCATATAACTTCAATTTTTGTTACTTAAAAAGTAAAAACTTATAAAATAATATTTTTACACCTTAATATAAAATATTCATTTAAATATATTATTCAAAATATTGGAGATTAAAAAAATAATAAAATATTATGACATTTTAACTTGCTCTATCTAATAAAAAATAGTTATGTTTCATAAGTTTCAATTATAAATTTATTTAGAAACAAAAAAATTATTTAAATGTATAATTTATTTTTTATTAAATTTTATTTAATAGAGAAAAGTATAATAAAATTTATATAAATTTAATTTTTTACATGACCATTAAAAAACTAATAATTAAATAAATAATTTCCCTAATAATTTAATAAATTGTATGTTTTAATAAAAATATTACAAAACTAATAATTTCATGTATATTCAAAGAAAAAATCAATAATTTGAATGTCTTAATAGTAATATAAAAAACAAGTATGCATGTCATGTCAATACTAAAATATGAGTTACTATTTTAATAGTTTTTTATTTTTTATTTGAGTAATATTAATTTTTAAGGAAGAATTTAACATCATATCATCTTTTTGTAAATAAAAATAACTATGTATTGATATTCACAAATATAAGTGGCATTACAAAATCTATGTCCTGCTAGAGCTGGGAAACCAGGACATGATTCAAGTACAACTATAACTGTTTGGATGTCTAACTGATAAAAAAGGTCACAGTGACCAACTACGCAGTGGTCATAGATGACTATCATACAATGTTTGATTTTGATAGATAATCTCAATTCTTTGCGTAATTGACTAAACCAAAAGAAAAACATTAACCTAGGGGAGCTAGTCCAAGTGCGAGCTTGAGCTCGGCCAACCATGGGCACTATAGGCTGGGAAAATTTTATGGCCGCATGTTGGGCACCATTTGTTTGCATGAGTTTCTATCATCGCGTCAAACATGAGGTCCTTATGCTATCCCAACATTTGTTGAATGTGTGCTTGGTTGTCCATTTTCTGCCACAACTCGAAGATGAGTTGAAGGTGCTCGTCTGGAAGTCAAATTGGGGTGGGCGGAGGCGACACCTCCATAATATCTGCATCCATATCCAAGTCTGCATCCATATCCAAGTCTACATCCATTGCATCCATTGTTGTCGTTGGTGTAGCCACTTTTCAGCTGGGAGGAATTTCTTCCTCCACCAACATTCTTCAGTGCTAT
>SNQJ01S0007530.1:157914-178129 GCA_010110895.2 Picea sitchensis | reverse complement strand
GAATTCTGAGATATGTTGCAGGAACTCTCAATTTTGGTTTATGGTACACTAAATCTGATAGTAATCAACTTTCTGGTTACACAGATAGTGATTTTGCAAGTAGCCTAGATGACAGGAAAAGCACATCTAGACATGTTTTTCAACTGGGCACAAACCTAATCTCATGGGCATCAAAGAAGCAGCCAATTGTTTCAATATCTTCTGCAGAGGCAGAGTATGTCGCAGCTACCTCAGCTTCCTATCAAGTTGTGTGGCTGAGAAGAATATTGAAAGATATGTCACATACAGAAAAGGATCCAACTTCTATTTTCTGTGACAATACTTTAGCAATTGCTCTATCCAAAAATCATGTGTTTCACAAGAAAAGCAAACACATTGACACTCGTTTTCATTTCATATGTGAGCTAGTCAATAATGGTGATATTGCACTACAATTTTTTGGTTCTCAAGATCAGCTTACTGATATATTTACAAAGCCACTAGGAAAATCAGTTTTTGATTTTCAGAGACAACACTTAGGCATAATCAGTGATGATGTTTGTAACTGTTGAGTTTAAGAGGGAGTGTTAAATATAATGTAACCTCAACAGGATGACTGTACATTACCAGTTGTCCTGGAGAGCTGTACTTTCTATTATTGATTTGCTTGAGCCTATTTAGCTCAGCTATTTCCCTTTGCATATTATCTTCTTCATTAACTCTGCTCATTGTACTCTTCTTCATATATTCTAATATACTGTTTTATGTTCTATTCTTTCTCTCTACATTTCTTGCTTCACAATTTATCAGTTTACTGATGGGTCCATTCTATTATTGTGAGGGAACCCATTAGGCGATCGAGGAGATTTCACAGTTTTTGTATTGCCGACTTCTACAAATTGCGAGCCTAATTGATAGGTCAACACATGTAAGGATTTATTTATTTATTTTTACATGACAATGCATATGTTAAATATCTTTTGTGTGAACAAAAATTCATGTGAGAAACATGCTCCCTTGTAGGTGACGATTTACATGCTCTGGGTTATACACAAAGAGATAATTTATTACAGGAAAGAGGGTATGTCCAACTAGCAAAAAAATATTTTACCTTCACCCTTAACCAAAGTTTTACACCTTACTGATCTATGTTGTTTTTCCTCCTATAGGTTGAAGTTCACTATTATGGCCTCATAAATAAAACCAATAAAAGGTATTTGATTTCTAATTCAATGTATTTTTATATGAAGTCCTCTCAATATATGTATAATCAATAAACTATGCACGAATTATACCATTAAAAGGGGATATTAGCTATAACTTTTTTTTTTTTAAGAAAAAATGTCTGGATTTATTCTTTGACAATGTATTTTATAGAGTGGTCTTTACCCCTGTTATAAATATATTTTCTCACTATCTAAATCATTGTATTATATTTAAGAAGATATCAATTGTATTTCCCATATACTTATATATGCATTAATATTAAAGGTTAATTCATTTTAGGTCCTCTTTTCTAAATCTTACTGTGTTATATTATAGTTGCATAAAAAATAAGATCTACTTTTTATTATGACCAATATTGCATAATAAAGAAGATATATTTTGGGTTTTACTTGGAATGAAAATTTCCCAAACTCATAAGGATTATATAGGATACATAATTTCTTTTAATCATATAACAACTTATCAAATATAACATTTTTCACAGTTAAACACTAAACAAATAAGAAAATTATATTTACTAAATATCATAGTATACATATTTGAACCATACCAACTAGAAATAAATGGAACAATCATGTTCCACCCAATCGTAGAACAAGAAAAACCAAGTTACTTGTCCTGATCACCCCCAAGCCTGACTATTACCCCATCAGGGAGAACTGAACTCCACTCCTCAGCCAGTGTACCTCTATACAGATCAAAAATCATTTTCCTAGCACACAAGTACTCACATAGAAAAAAAAAAAATCCTCAACATACTAAGCAACGTCCTTCCTCCCACATATGTTGTATTTATCTTTCTTTATGCCTATGAATTTTCATTGAATCATTTCCCTCCTTGCAAATTCACAGCTTTAGAAATCAATGAATTTTAGGGGCTGCCAATGATAGAACATCACTTCTAACACTTTTCTAATCATGCTATGAGTTAGCTACATCATGTTCCCCACTCATGCAGTTATCATCATCTCCCCATTTATTTCCTACATTTATTATTTTTAAATTTTTTGTCTCTCACACTTGTCCATCAAAATAGGACAGTTGGCAAGTCAAAATCTTGCACAATAATTTAAATATTAATAGTCAAATGTCTTAATAAAGTCAAATATGAATTTCTATAATAGGAAATTATTAAATAAAAAGTTTAATAATTATGGATTTCACATCCTCTCCCCCGTAAAGATAACATCATCCTCGATGTTAGTACTCACTTCCAGTCACCTATTGGAACAAATTTGGATATATGTTCCTCATATCATCCTCCAAATCCCAAGTAGCCTCCTCAAGACTAAAGTGTTTCCATTGAACGTTTACCTGGGCGATGACTATGTTCCTAAGTATGGTTTCTTTCCTATCTAGAATGCATAGAAGTTCCACATGGAACTCACCTTCCCATTCCACCTACACCATGTTCCAATCAATAATGTGAGTAGGATAATGAATATACCTTTTTAATAATGAAACATGAAAAACATTATGAATTTTCAAATTAGTAGGGACTGCTAGTTGGTATGCCACTGGTACAATTCGAGCTAGTACTTTGAAAGTTCCACAAAACCTTGGTGCTAACTTGGAACAAGTTACTAATTTTAATGAAACAAATTTCACTTTAATTTTGATATATACATATTCTCTAGCATTATATTCTTTATATAGTATTTTATGATCTGCATAAATTTTGTGTCGATCTTGCACAAGCTTTAAATTTTGTTGCAACTTCCTGACTATCTGTTCCAGTTCTTGGAGCATATCTGGTCCAACCATTAGTCTATTTACAAGATTATCCCAACTGACGAGAGTCGTACATTTTCTTCCATATAAAACTTCGAATGGACTCATTTTTGTTGATGCTTGATAACTATTATTGTATGCGAACTCAACTATCTTTAAGTAATATTTTTTCTTGGTTGGTTTATCTCTTACATACATGTATAACATATATTCAATAATATGTTTTGTATGTTTTGTTTATTCATCTATTTATGGATGGTAATATGTGCTAAAGTTCAATTTAGTTTCCATAGCTACAAACAACGTCTTCCAGAAATTTGATGTAAACTTAAAATCTCTATCTAAAATAACCATTTTAGGTTTTCAATTCAACCTAAATATATCTTTGATGAAAATTTCTATGATATTAATATCTCTATATGTATATTTCACACGTATGAAATGAAAAGGCTTACTAAACTTATCAACTATTACCATAATAGAATCATGTTGCGTTTGAGTTTTAAGAAAACCTATAATGAAATCCATAGAAACAAATCCCCATTTCCATTCTGAAATAGGTAAAGGTTATATCATGTTCATCCTTCACCTATTTACAATATAAACATTTAGAAAAATCATGAGTTGTTTCATATTTAACATTAGGCCATTCTAATTATTTCCTCAAAGTTGTTATCATTTTCTCATATCCTAGATGATTAGAATAAGGATTCTTATGTATCTCATTTAAAATTAACAACTTTAAATCAACAAAATTAGGTAGATACATTATGTTTTTGAACCATAGTATTCCATCATTATCCATGATTGATTATGTCCCATTCGAATATCCTTCATTTTTCGGTAATTTTTCTCCTTTTTTGATGTATTCAACAAAATTTATGCTTGTATATTTGATTTTTTTTCCTTAAAATAAATTTATGTTTTGTCGACGATTGCCTCATATATTGCATTAGCTCTTCCATTGAGTGCATCCACTACTTAAAAAGTATAACCATTTGTCTTTTCGTGCATTGAGATCTTATTGACCAAACAAACGTTTCACACTGCCATTATCAATTAATAATAAAAAAAATCTTCCCATTAAGTAGTCTCGCATAATTTTTAGTGCATGAATCACAACCGATAATTCAAGGTCATGAGTTACATAATTTCTTTCATGTTATTTTAGTTTTTGATATTCATAACAAATTACATGTCCCTCATGTGACAATACTCCTCCTAATCCTTCTTTACTAACATCTACACAAACTGTAAAATATTTAGAAGGATCATCCACTTTGAGGATCGGTGTTGTAGTTAATAAGTCTTTCAATTTGTCAAAATTGTCTTGACATTTTCGAGACCAAATAATCTTCACTGCATTTTTCTACAATGATGTAATAGGATAGGAAATTTTGGAAAATAATTCAATAAACCATGGGTAATAATTTGAATCCCATAAATGATCGTATATCTACTACATTCCATAATATATTTAATATTTTTGGGATCCACTGCAATTCTATCCTCTGATATCATATGTTCCAGATACTGTATCTTCTTTTGATAAAATTTACGTTTATCAAACTTAGCATACATCTTATGCTCACACAGAGTTTGTAATACTATTTTAAAATGTTGTTCATTTTATTCTTCGAATTTCAAATAAATTAGTATATCATGAATAAATATCAAAAAACAATTATCTAATTATTTACTGAATATATTGTTCATTAAGAACATAAACATTGTTGGTGTATTTGTAAGTCCAAAAGGGATTACCACAAACTTGTAGTGTCCATAACATGTTCTAAATTTTTTTTTATTGATACCTTCATCTTTTATTCTTATTTGTTGATAACCAGATCTTAAATCCAATTCGAAAATATTTTTTCTCCTCCAACTTTATCAAATAGATCATTGATCCTAGGTAATGGATATTTGGTTTTAATCATTATCTTGTTTAATTGACAATATTCAATACATAACCTGACAGTCCAATCTTTCTTTTTAACAAATAATACTGGTGTTCCCAATGGAGAAAAACATGTTCTAATGTATGCTTTATCCAATAATTCATGTAGATGGATTTTTAACTCAATCAACTCGGGGATACTCATTTTGTATGGTGCCTTTGATACCGATGAATATGTAGGCAATAGATTAMTATAAAATTCTATCTCTCTTTTTGAAGGTAATTCAGGTATTTATTCTCCAAATACATCTTGAAAWTCTTGAAGAAAAGAAAAATATACTAACTTCGGTTTGCTTTCTTCATTCAACAAATTTGTCACTTGAATAACATATATCTTGAAGCCTTTACTAATGYACTTATTTAACTATAGTCCCAATATTTGTCTTATAGAAACATACTTACTATATCCTTGAATTGTTCTTGTTATTCCACTTCCATCTCTGTAAGTAAACGAGTTTCCATAACAATTAAGTAGAACTTTATGTTTCTCTAGCCAGTCCATACCTATAAGTATGTCATTTGATCCTAAAGGTAACACATTTAAATTCACTTTAGCATCATGACCACTTATTTCCAATTTACAGTCATAAATGAACTCAATTACTTTTCTTTTTGTACCCATTGCTAATTGTACCAACCAAGATTTAGCATGTTTTACTTTTTCCATCTTGCACGAGTCTACCAATGATGGAGTAATATAAACTAAACATGCTCCTGGGTCGATTAAAATAAAAAAAAATTCATCATGTTTTTTTTCCTTCAATTTCCACAATGGTAGATTGATGATATGCTTGCCTACCATCTAGAGTATCTTTTATTCTATGAATATATTTTCCAATGTATCCAACTGTTGAAGCTTCTTGTATATTCTGGACATTTTTGTTTGTAGATTTTATGTGTGGGATATTCCTCAATAAATGTGGTTCACCACATCCCCAAAATTTTAATCGTTTTGTAGGATTATCAATTGCCTTCTTAAATCCCAAATTAATTGATTTGTTTCCTCCCAAAAATTGTGGTGAATTATTGGGAAAATTGTTTTCTTGATATCATTTGGATATATTGCGAAATGGTGATGGATTGAAATGTTTCTTTCTCTGGTTTAAATTCTCTTGTTTCTTTTCCCTCCATACTTTTGGGTTTTCAAAACGTTGTTTGTATTGTTCATAACATATCCTGTATTTTCATAGTACTTCATTCAAGGTCTTTGGATTATCNGATGGATTGAAATGTTTCTTTCTCTGGTTTAAATTCTCTTGTTTCTTTTCCCTCCATACTTTTGGGTTTTCAAAACGTTGTTTGTATTGTTCATAACATATCCTGTATTTTCATAGTACTTCATTCAAGGTCTTTGGATTATCAAATTATATTCTATCTTTATATGACTGAGGTAAAATACTTAAAAATCTATAAACTTTCACTTTTTCATATTTTATATAAGGAATGGACCTTAATAGCTCTAGAAATTTAGTAATCAGTGATTTCATAGACATGTTCACTAACTTTAACTAATAAAATTATTTTGTTTTTCTTTTATAATAACTTTCATATAAATATTTCTTCTTAAAATATCTCCATTCCATTTTATTTTCCTTTAAACCTTTGGTGAACTTTATATCCTTCCACCATATACTATATTTACCCTTGAGGTTATAGATATTCATTGTTATGGGGAAAATATCCCTAAATTGGGTCTAAGGAATAGGGAGAGAAACAATTCCTTTAAAAGAATGATCTACCCTTATTCTACCCCAAAACCATCTAATCCAAATGATGAGAGAAAGATGAAAGATAGGGTTAATGAGTGCACCTTCAATCCTTCCAGTTGGTGTAGACCTCTTTTACTTGTTTTTGCCTCATAGATCATAGACATCCTCCCAAATTTGGCCTGCAAAGGGTTAGGAATACAATGCAACAACATGCACGATCTCTAATAATCACTTTAAAAGTCTAGACATAGGTATGAATTCTCAAATTAACAAGAACATATAAACATAGGGTTTTGGGACAAGGATAATCTATTTTATTCAAATTCAAGATCAAAAGGGTTACAACCTTTGCCAACAAATGCTCTACCAACCAAGTCCAGCATCCTCTTTCATGGCTCCATGTGCATCAATCCCAAATTCATTTCTCATAACCAACATACCATCAAGGGAAGGAGGAAGGTTTTCATAAGGATAAAGGCTGAAGGGGAAAGTTGAGGTAAAGCTCAAAATCAAATGCAAATCTCGAGCAAAGAAAGGGAAGGGATTTTGGCAGAGTTTTCTTATTATCTTGTTGATGTCCATAAATGACTCCCCAAGACCTCTTTTTATATGAGGAAAATATGGTTATTCAGTTTGGGGACGGGATACAAGGGATAAAATGGTTAGGAAAACCTCGATATCCTGTAAACTTCACCGAATTCTGTGCAATTTATATTTTTTGCAACTTTTGGAGCTAAATGCGGGCTAACTAGCATGCAACACATGTGTGTACAAGGGATAAATAGCATGAAACACACATGTGTATGGAAGATATTAGTGCATCAGGGAGGATACAGTGTAATACCCCAAGGTCAATCCCCTGATGAATTTTAATGATGTTTAATAAATATTTTAGGCTAGTGAGCCAAGTAATTATAAGTTTGTAAGATTATGTGTTTATTAGATCGGAGAGCCTAGATTCTAAGGCCAGTGAGCCTATTTTTGTATATGTAATTATGCAGATTATTAATAAAATACATTTTTTTGTGTATACCAACCACAGAGAAAGAGTTATGGGCAACTAAGCTCCACTAGGAAGGGAAAGGGAAAGGGGGCGCTGGAAATCTAGAAAAAGGTGCTAAGCTTGAAGGCTTAATCCAAGGGAATATTATAATGTATTTCCTAAATTAATAAAGTTTGGGAAATAAACTCAGTTATCCTAAGTTCCTTTGGGGAGAGGAATGAAACTCCAAGTGGAGAGGAATGAGCTCCTGGAGAGTCGAGTGTCATCCAAGACACATCCAAATTTGTGTGGAAATTTTCACCATTGTAGAGTCTCTCTCACCAATCTGGTGCTCAACATTTTTTCTTTAAGCATTATGAGATTTCTGACCATTTCTTTCCATCTTTCCTCATTGGTTCATTCTCACGATTCTTTCCATCTCTTTTCCAGTTCACGCACACAATGAACATGCATGTAGCAAGATCCATTAACTCCATTATTGAACCTTTCCCATCATGAACCTATGTAATTGGTAAGCCAACCCTTTCCTCACCCATTTTTTCTAATGTGGTTTGAAGAGGAGGGTTCTTGGGCCTGTGGTTGAAGAAGAAGGTTGTTAGGCTTGTGAGAAACTCTCTCCAGGCGAGAGATTTTGTTGGGGAAGTGATTTATCCTGGTAAGAATTCCTTATACAGCCTCTTGTTGAATCCCTAGAAGGGAAGTGGATAAGTCGATGGATTGTGGAACAATAAAGGTGCATATTCCCAGGGTGGGACATGCATATGGGGAATGAGAGTCTATGAGTGGTGGGAATAAGTAGGATCCTTGGAGTTAATCCTTCATGTTGCATTGTATAGATTCCCATAGCCTCAACCTAGCTTAGGATTTCCTTTCCCTCGGTAGAGTTTAGTCCCATCTCGGGGGTGGCTGACTGCTGATAGCTTAGAGCAACGTTGTCTAAGGCTGAGAGATTTGTTGAAGGTCTGCATGTAGTCGATGGTATTCTCATATAAAGATAACTACCAATCTTTGTTAATTTTACATGTTATGTCTAAATGTTGAGTTTAGGTACATGTCTGAATCTTATCATAATTGCTTGTATATGTTGCATGTATGTGATTATTTTTTCTTCCACATGAATATGAGTATGAGCAGAATGTTAATGTCAGTTAAAAATTACATTAGATAAATATATATGTTTAGGATCTCAAAGAGAGCATGCATAGCATAGTGGATTAAGACTGGGGTATGTTACAATTAATTTTAGAATAGTTTTGTTTTGAATTAGTGGCATGTCCATGGCTAGGGAAGTTGAGGGACATTTCAATATGGTATCAAAGCCCATGATTTCCAAATTGAACTTGGATAAGCCACGAAGGTGGAATTTGGAGTTAAAATTCCACAAGGAATTAATATATAGAGAGGCAGGAGGGTGTTAAGGGAACACCTTGGTTGTGTTCAGAAGCTTAGGAGGTATAGCAGTTTGATAAACCATGAAAGATGTGGTATTGGGATGTAGAGTTAAATTGGGACATTAGATCTGTTTAGAGGGAGAAAGATCCCCCACAACCGTCAGATCGGGTGCACAGAGGTTAAGCACATGATTCCTTCAGAATTTGCCCCTGCATTCATTTTAAAGATATAAGAAGAGAAAACTATCAAAGTCCCAAAGTCCAAAACTAATCTGGACCATCCATTTCCTAGGGACACATGTCCTCAAATTAAGAAAAGTTTGACAGTTCAGCAGTTTGGGGGGTTACGGTGTGCTCAACAACTAAATCCTCCGAAGTTTCGTAGTGATTCTTAGCCACAGATCATTCAAGAGGAGGAGAGTCGTTGGATTTATTTTGTGGTTTGACACTTCGATGTTCAGGCAAATCGGTTGGAGGTTTCATGGAAGATAAATCATCGAAGTCCCGAAGCTATGGGAGGTTAAGAAGTTTGGGAGTTTTGACAAAGTGATAATTTGAAGAAATCGTCGAAGTCCCGGGTGCCGAAGTTATGTGACATAATGACATCATTGGGGGCGACGTGGACATGTTTGATAGTTTGACATTTTGGATAAAGTGTCTATAATAATAAATCCCCGAAATCTCGAGGCATTGGGTATGACGTGGCAAGATGACATCACCTAGGGTGATTTGGACCTCCCTAGTTCTTCCACAAGTCACTCATTTTTGTATTTTTGACAGGCCCTTAGGACCGATTGGTATATGACACATGTCACTCAACAATGGGGCCATGTGTCACCACTTTGATTGGTGAAAGTTGTACTACATGGGCCCTAGGAGGTTAAGTAGTTCAAGAGTTTGGAATTTGGGGAAAACAGTTGGAAGAAATTTGAGACCTTCGAAGTCTCGGAGCCCCGAAGTCCCAAAGTCCCGAAGTTTTGAAGTCATGTGGCTTAGTGACATCACTTGGGTTGACATGGAAACAAACAATGCATGGCATGTGTCAATGTGTTTAATGATTTTGAAAGGTTGATTTAGCAGTTAGAACTTGACACATGTCACCCCTCAGATTGGGCCCCGTTTCTGCTTCTTGGAATCTTCCACGTAGCACCCAGGTGTGTAGTACTAAGTGGACCCCAAGGTTTCACCACTTCAGTGTTCGAAAGGAATGAAGTAAGAGGAAGGAGAAACCCCTAAAGCTTCAAATATCATATTAAATCCTCATTGTCTATCAGAAGGGGACAAGTAACAGTAGATCCCGCGGTCCGGAGGATTCAAGGTATAAGGAGTTGAGGTCAAGGACTTCTGGAGGCCCGAAGTCTAGAATCCATTGTGACTATTGATCAAAAATGATGTGTGGTGCAAGATCCCATAGTTCGGAGGAATGGTACTCTGGAGGATATGAGTTGCAGTTTGCTATGAGTCTAAGACTCCTAGAGGGCCAAAGTTAATCTCGACTGTTGATCAGGATATGACACGCGGAAAATGTCGAAGCCCAGAGTCTTGGAGCTTCGATCCACCGTAGATTTGAGTAGAGAATGTGGACCATAGATCCACTATTCTTCACGGGTTTGCTAGTTTGGTGGTCCAACAGATTTGTTGTGATGTACATTCAAAATTGTTGAATCCCAAAGTCCCGGAGATCCGATCCACCATAGATCTGAGAAGAGAAAGTGGACCGTAGATCTATTGTCCTTCACGGGTTCGCTAGTTCGGGGGTCCAAGATATTTTTTGTGATGTACTTTTAAAATTGTTGAAGCTCGGAGTCCCATAGCTCCAATCCACCATATATATAAATGAGAAATAAGAACTGTTGATTGGTACGTCATCTGAGTATTCATAGAATCGACGTTCAGGAAAAATATATGGTAATGGGGGATGATCCTTCGAATCCCCAAAGTCATAGAGCCCCAGAGGCCCGAATCAAAGGATAGGTTGCTAGTTGTTAGCATTGGGTCACATCCCCTGGTCATATGAGTTTGGGAGTCGAAGGAAAGGGGCTAACACATGAAAAGTTTGTTTAAGAAAAAGGAAGGGACAAATTGTTCAAATACCCATAACTTCCTGCTCAAAACTCAGAATTGAGCATGGAAGTAGCCATTGGAAAGGTATTGAATAGTAGAATATAACCGTTCAGCCAAAATTTGGATTTGAATAGAAAATTTCTAGGTAAATCAACAGAAAATAAGTCTGATATATTAATGAATGAGAATGGTTCATGTTTTCATGGAATTATCAAGAACAAATAGCCTAACAAACTTCTGCCCGCTGCACATATTTTTTTTGCAGAATTAAAAGTTGTCAGATCAGAGTCAACACATAGTGTAGAGTGATGGAGGATACATAGGTAGCCTTCAGTCAAGAAGATGAAATCAAAGCGTTGGATGTCTAGTTGGTATTTTAAGGAACCAACTCCAATGGACATGGAGGAGGAAAGGATGAAGACATAAATCGGGATGAGACACTCAACAAATTGCAGACAGATGTTCAAAGCCAAAAGGATGATAATGAGAGGCTTATGAAGGCCAAGGAATAACAAGAATACTTCAACATGAAGTTAATTCAAATCCTGGAAATAATTAAAAATAATTTGTATAAGGAAAGTGGCTCCAACAAATCAGGAATTCACTAGACCCCTGAGAGGAAAGGAAGATCAAGAAGTGGTAGAAGACATCACCATCACTCCCAAAAGAGTCCCCATAAGCGATCACAGAGTACCTCAAGTCCATCCCCTGTTAGGAAGCATAGGAGGTCTAGGGTGGATGAGTTGAAAGGAGAAATGAATAAGATCAAATCTCCTACTTTTGATGGAGAACACAAGAAGGATGAGGATGACGAGACATGGCTTCTAGGGATGAGGAAGCACTTCTGATTGCGTAACTATTCCTCCCATCTAGAAGGAATAATTTCCATCTATCAACTGAAAGAAAACTCATCCATGTGATCGAATCAACTTCTGCAAGTGAAGCACATCAGGGAGAGAAATGTTACTTGGAAGGAATTCAAGAGGCATTTTGAGAAGAAATACCTGACCAAGAGGTATTATGACAAAAATATGAAAGATTTCTTTGAACTTAAACTAGGAAGCATGACTATTGATGAATATTAAAGGAGAATCTTAGAGTTTTTGAAGTATGTCCCCTTCATCAAGGATGAGATAGTGAATATTCATAGGTACTTGAGTGGGATTCCATCTTTCATCAATGATAAAATCTAATATGATGATCCCAAGACTCTGTAAGAAACCATAAGGAGAGAAAAGTGATTATATGATCAGCAAAAAGGAAAGCCTACTTTCCATAAGGCTTGGGAGGACAAGAAGAAGTTTGATAAGGAACAAAGTAAAAAGGGGAACAAGCCTCCATTTTTCAGAAATAGTCCTCAAGGATAATGATCTAGATGGTTTTCGACACAAAATGAGAGCGCAGATATAATAAAGAAATGCACAGAGATATCGCATATATCCAATAATATAACAGAAATATATTAGATATGGGATGAAATATGCAACCATAAACATGGGAATGCAAATAATAAACGATTTCTATTAATGGAAAGTGTACCTGGTATGAAAATACAGTGAAGCTAAATAGAATGGTTCTGACTTATCTACGAGAAGGGTATGGCTGACTACTACATTAGCAATAGGAGATGATGATTACAATGGGCTACGAAGGCATTTTTTATAATAAACAGGAATGTCGAAAACCTAGACATCCGACTAACCCTAGGATATGATAGTTAAAGTCATGTGGGCCCCGTTTGGGTGAGTGGTATCTGAATGAAGTGCCAAAAGTCATGTGGGCCCCGTTTGGGTAAGTGAGTACATCAACTTCCCAGGGTCATAACTTTTGCATACGATCTCTGTTTTAGGCATGTGATAGCTCGTTGGAAAGGTATCATCGAGGAGATTAATTTTGGGTGATAAATAATTCCTTTGGATTCCATTGAAAACCTTGATATCTAAAAACCTTCATTTGGTCCCTCAAAATGGCCCCGGAAGTTAAAAAATGCTAAAAATAGTAAATTGCGAAAATTGCTAGAAAATTGTTTTGAGCCAGTTGGAAAAGGTGTGTGGCCACAGATATTCACTTGGATCAATACTCCATTCTTAGGAAGAAATGGTATCCATTGCGTTGATTTCCCAGGGGAAAGGGAAAAGCGTTCGATGAATCTGCATCGATTTTAACAACATATCGATAGGCAGCACCGAGTGATGAGATGTCCAAAAATTCCATTTCAATTTGGATGTATCTATGTAGAGCCTCACTGTATTTTAGAACCAAATTTCATTCAGATCCTTTGATACCGATCTTGGTGCGTAAGCTATGGAAGGTATCGGTCAACTCCGGAACTTCTTGGCCCCTCTCTTGCCGCAGTGTGGTCCATCTCATGTACTAGTCCCCATAGTTGTCAACAGGATAATACTGTTCCTTTACCGCATCCATAAAAAAATCCCAAGTGGGCTTGGCCCCATATATTCTAGACTCCTCTGTGGAAATTTTCTCCCAGTAAGTTTCCCACCAATGTTTGACATGTGGGAGAGATTTAAGGAGTGTGGAGGTAATATTTTCTTTGTACGAAAAATTGTAAACAGAGAAATAACCTTCTAGCAGAGTTAACCATTTTTCTAGGGCTTCTACATCTATATGTCCTTCAAATATAGAAATATCAAAATTAACTTGTACCTTGAAAGGTGAGGTGTCTCCAAAGTGGTGGCTTTATGAATATGCACTTGTTTCTATCGGCAGGCATGGAAGGATGTGGGAAAAATTATCCATCATTTCATCCCTTTGTCACGTGAGAGATTGCTCAAGAAACAGATTGATAGGATCCTCTACTCCATCGTTTTTCTTTTATTCTACCATTGAGGGTTTATTGGGTGTGCGAGAGCAATTATCTTCAAGAGATACAAGCTCGAGACCCAACTTGCTATACTCGGACCTTGTCGGGGACATGCACTGAAAAAAAAAAAAATCAAGAGCAGTGTGCTCTGATACCACTGATCCAGATGATTTTCGGCATGAAATGAGAGCGGAGATATAATAAAGAAATGCACAGAGATATCGCATATATCCAATAATATAACATAAATATATTAGAGATGAAACCATTAAGACAAAGATACAATAATATAGGATTTCTATTAATGAAAGAAATGTATAGAGACTGTAAAAATATAGAGTGAAAGACTCGCTATAATGGTGGCAGCTTATCTCTGAGAAGAGATGTGACGGCTACTTGCATTCCCAATCAGATGATTACAATGAGGCTTTGAAGGAATTTTTATAATAAACTAGAATGCCAAAAACCCTATACATCCAAAAACCTGACCCTAGGAGATGAAGCACCAAAATTCACGTGGGCCCCGTTTGGGTAGGTAAGTACATCAACTTCTCGGGGTCGTAACTTTTGCATACGATCTTTGTTTTAGGCATGTGATAGCTCGTTGGAAAGGTATCATCAAGGAGATGCATTGTGGGGTCTCAATCATTCCTTCGACTATCATTGAGAACCTCGATCTCAAAAAACCTTCATTTGGGCCCTCAAAATGGCCCCGGAAGTTAAAAACTACTAAAAATAGTAAATTGCCAAAATTACCAGAAAACTATTTTGAGCTAGTGAAAAAAGGTGTGTGGCCACCGATATCCACATATATCAGATAAACATCTTTTAGAGAGCATATAATGGCTAAGGTAGGTGGGAAAATGCCAAGGCAGAGACCCATTCAATGTTCGGGCTGTAAAGGAGACCACAAGAATAGATATTGTCCTCACAAAGGTGACAAAGTGAGACTTATCCACAATGTACAACAAGAAGAAACAATGGAGGACATGGGAATAAGTTTTACAATGATCTATGTAGCCGTAGACTAAAAGCAAGCTGAGTTTAAATCACACATGACTGAAGTTGAAGGTATGATCAATAAACATGCCTTTACTATTTTAATAGAATCAAGATCTAGTCATAGTTACATAGAACCTAAAGTTGTGGAAAGATTTATTTTTCCAAGAGGTAGGCATGAGAAATCTTGGATGGTATAGCTTCCTACAGGAGACAAGAGAAAATTTGTTGAACTAGTTAAATCATGTCTAGTGGACATGAATGGCATAAGTACCAAGGAAAATTTGAACATCTTTCGATTGGGTTCATATGACTTTCTAATTGGTATGAATTGGTTGGACCAACACAATGTTGTCTTAGACTGTCATAAAATTGCATTTACTTGCCTGGATGAGGAATGGAACCCAAGAACAGTCCAAGTAATTCCTAGGGTAGTTATTGTTCGAGAGATCTCAACGATGTAGCTGAAGAAGTGTTATAGGAAGGGCTTCCAAATACTTGCAACCCATATGGAAGAAGCACCTAAGGATAAGGTGAAAATATGGAGGATCACTCAGTCTTGCAATATTTTGAGGATGTGTTCAAGGAGATACTAGGACTACCCCCAAAGAGAGATACTAATTTCTATATACATTTGATGCATGGAGCCACCCCCAAAGAGAGATACTAATTTCTATATACATTTGATGCATGGAGATGCATGGAGAAAACAAAGCTAAAGGAGTTGAAAATGAAGCTTGAAGAGAAACTAAAGAAGGGGTATATACACCCAAGTGTGTCACCTTGGGGTGCCCTAGTCTTATTTGTGAAGGAGAAGTATGGTGCATTGAGATTGTGCATCTATTTTAGACAATTGAACAAAGTGACTATAAAGAACAAGTATCCTTTGCCAAGGATCGACGATCTCTTTGATCAGTTAAAGGATGAAAATATATTCTCAACGATTGATCTCAGGTCAGGATATCATCAAGTAAGGATCATAGATGAAGACATCAACAAGACCACCTTCAGGAAAAGGTATGGTCATTATGAATTCACAGTGGTGCCATTTGGGTTATCAAATGCACCAGTTGTTTTTATTTGTTTGATGAATGTTGTTTTCCGGGAATATTTTGACAAGTTTTTCATTGTATTTATGGATGACATCCTTGTGTATTCCAAGTCAGAAGAAGAACATGAGCATCACTTGAGGATGGTGTTACAAGTGTTAAGAAAACAACAGTTGTATGCCAAATTGAGGAAGTGTTCATTTTATCAAAACAAAATTCACTATTTGGGGCATATCATATCCGAAGAAGGGATAGCAGTGGACCCTGAAACTATTGAGGCCATTAAAGGGTGGAGATCACCTAATAATGTGACCTAATTCATATCCTTCATATTTCTAGCTAGATACTACAAAAGGTTCATTGCATGGTTTTTGAGAATAACTCACCCCATCACTTCCTTGCAAAGGAAGGGAATGAAGTTTCAATGCACAAAACAATGTTTTAAGAGCTTCTAAAAATTGAAGTAGTTGTTAACCAATGCTCCAATTCTTAGGATTGTTAATCCAAATGAATATTTCATGGTTTTCACGGATGCATGCAAAGAAGGACTTGGTGAAGTCCTTACCTAGAATAGATTTGTAATTTGTTTTGACTCCAGAAAACTGAAAGAGCATGAAATGCTCTATGCCACTCATGATTTGGAGTTTGAAGCCATAGTGCACTCTTTGAATAAGAGGAGGCACTACCTCATGGGAAATATTTTTGAGTTGAGGACATACCATAATCGTCTGAAATACTTGTTTAATCAACTAACTTTGAATGTTAGGTAGAGCAGCTGGTTAGAATTCCTCTGTGAGTACGACTTTGATATTAATCACATAAAAGGAAAGGAGAACAAAGTGGTCGATGCAATCAATAGGAGAGTGAATGAAATGCATGCTACAACCATTAGCATGTATCAAAATGATCTTAAAGGAGGAATTTTTGAGGCTACAAAAAATGATTTGCAGTATATGGAATTGGTAACAAAATTACAGCAAGGAAAAATGCAACAAAAAGTTGAAGATTATGAATTGGAGAATGATGTAATTCTCCTGTACATGAACATAGTTTAGTTACCCAATTCTCCTGAATTGAGGATTACGATTTAAAAAGAGATGCATAATGTACCTTATGTTGGGAACCCAAGATATCAGAAAATGATCTCAGTAGTCCAGAGCCAATAATATTGGCCAGGCATGAAGAGGAAAATTGTTGAATACATTTCTAAATGTTTGGAGTGTAAAAAGTTTAGGGCTAAGTATAGACACCCAGCTCAATTCCTGCAACCATTACCCATTCCTCAATGGAAGTGGGAAGTGGTGACAATGGATTTCATCACCAAATTGCCCAGAACAAGCAAGCATCATGATGCTATCATGGTAGTGGTGCACAAGATTACCAATGCTACCCATTTAATTCATATGAAGGTTACTCACAAGGAAACCAATGTTGTTGATATCTATATGAGGGAAGTAACATGCGTGCATGGCATACCCAAGACAATTTTGTCTAACACAGACCCAAAGTTTACCTCAAAGTTCTGGAAGGGGTTATTCAAAGGGTTCGAAACAAATCTGAACTTCAACACAATTTATCATCTAGAGACTGATGGGAAAACAAAAAGAGTGGACCAAGTGATAGAGGATATACTAAGGATGTATGTGATGGAAAAACCATCCAAATGGGAAGATTATCTACACGTGGTGTAATTTTCCTACATCAATGGGTACCAAGAATCACTGAAGATGATCCCATTTGAGGAACTTTATGGAATAAACTGAAACACTCTAGTAAGTTGGGACAACCCAACAAACATAATAGTAGTTGGGCCAAAGTTTCTCAAAGAAATGGAAGAGAAAATGATGAATATTAAACCGAATTTTAAAGCTGCCCAAGACAGGCAAAAAACATTTCCTGACAAGAGATGAACTCACAGGGAATTTAAAGTGGGTGATCATGTTTCCTTGAAGGAGAAGGCCAACAAAAGTTCCCTAAAGTTGGGAAATTGTTCCAAGTTGGCAGCCAGATATTGTGGACTATTTGAAATCCTAGAGAGGATTCGACCCGTATCTTACATGCTTGCATTACCTACATATATGTCTATACATAAAGTATCCCATGTATCATTTATTAAGAGATATATACATGATGGTAATAAAATTATTGATTGGAATGTGATTCAGGTGGATCAAGAAAGTGATTTTCAAGTGCATCTGGTACACATTTTGGATCGAAAAATCAAACATCTCTGGAATTGAGATGTAGGGCTTGTAAAGGTCCAATGGACCTGGTACAGTCTTGAGGAAGCAACTTGGAAGCATGAAGATGCTATGCGGGTAGAATACCCACATCTTTTTGAATATTTTGAAAATCTTGTTGAAGTTATGTAAATGAATTGCACTAAGGATAGTGAAAAAATAAGTGGAGGGGATTGTAATACCCCAAGGTCGAGCTCCTAATGAATTGTAATGATGTTTAATGAAGATTATAGGCCAGTGATCCAAGTAATTATAATCTGGTAGGCTTATGCATTTATTAGGCTAGAGAGCCTATATGTTAAGGCCAATGAGCCTATTTTTGTATATGTAATTGTGTGGATTATTAATAAAATACATCGTTGCGTGTAGACCAACCATGAAGAAAGCGTTATGGGGGACTAATATCCACTTGGAAAGGAAAGGGAAAGGGGGGGATGAGAGGCTAGAAAAAGGGGCTAAGATTGAAGGTTTAATCAAAGGGAATATTATAATGTATTTTCTAAATTACTAAAGTTTTGGAAATAAACCCAGTTGTCCTAAGTTCCTTTGGGGAGAGGATTGAAAATCCAAGTGGAGAGGAATCCAGTCTTGGAGAGCCAAGTGTCTTCTAGGATGCATGCATATATATGTGGGAATTTCCACCATTGTTGTTCCTCTCTCACCATTTTGGTGCTCAACATTCTCTCTCTCAACATTCTGATCTTTCTGACCATTGCTTTCCATCTTTCGTCATGGTTCATTCTCACAATTCTTTCCATCCCTTGTACATTTCACACACACATTGAATTGGAATGTAGCCAGATCCATTTCTGCCATTGTTGAACCTATACCATCATGAACCTCTGTAATTGCTAAGCCATCCCTTTCCTTACCCGTTTTTTCTACTGTGGTTTGAAGAGGCGGGTTGTCAAGATCGTGGTTGAAGAAGCAAGTTGTCAGGCATGTGAGAAAATCTCTCCATGTGAGTGAGTTTGTTGGGGAAGAAATTTCTCTTGGTGGGAGTCCAGAAGCAGCTAGAGAGCTCTAAGAATTCCTGATATGGCCTGTTGTTGAAGCCCTGGAAGGGAAGTGGAGAAACCGATGGAATGTGGAGCAATGAAGCTGCATATTCCCAGGGTGGGACAAACATGTGGGGAATGAAAGTTTGTGAGAGGTGGGCATAAGTAGGATCCTTAGAGGTAATCCTTCTTTTTGCATTGTGTAGATTCCCATAGCCTCATCCTAGCCTAGGATTTCCTTTCCATGGGTGGAGTTTAGTCCCATCTTGTAGGTGACCCACTGTTGATAGCTTAGAGTACCATGGTCTAAGGCTGAGAGATTCATGGAAGGTATGCAAATTCGTTGGTCTTATCATAAAAATAGAAGTACAAATATATGTTAGTTTTACATGCTATGTGTAAATGTTGTGTTTAGGTACATGTATGAATGTTATCAGAATTTCGAGTATATGTTGCATGTATGTGTTTATTATCTCTTCTGCATGAATATGAGTATGAGAAGAATGTTTATGCTTGTTTAAAATTGCATTAGATAAATATATATGTTTAAGAGCTCAAACAGAGCATGCATATCCGAGTGGATTAATACTGAGGTATGTTACAATTGATTTTAGAACAATATTTTTTTGAAGTAGTGGTGTGTCCATGGCTAGGGTGGCCAGGAGACGTTATATACACTATCCAAAAAAAGGGTATATAATATAGGGTTATATAACAATATTTTTGGAAAAGTATGAAAATGGATGGACCAATGTCTTGTATGCACATATATGGAATTTTGGACTATAACATATTCCCCCTAATGTGTGAGGTTAGAAGAGAAAGTGATGGCCGGAAAACATTACAATGTCTTTACATAGTGGGAAGGCATGAAGTTGAGTGAGACCGAGACGAGTGTTCATGAACATGTCATCTACAAAATAATGTTTATATTTTCGAGGTGGGTATACCCGTGTTTGGGATGAAAGAAGCATGGATTCCAATCAAATACACTACATATCGATGTCATATATATAGTAATCATGGATACCTGACTAATGCGTATGG